>MU225001.1:2952979-2978887 GCA_018584345.1 Thuja plicata | reverse complement strand
AGTATTAGTTATGAAACGACACAAAGTCGTTTAAATCAAATATGTCGTCTGCAGTTATTGGTGGATTATGATTAAGTTAACGTAGGGTCATGACCCTACATGGCAACCGCCATGTATGGTCATGACTTTACGTATTAATATATAAACTAAAAAGATATTTGTGAAATCAATCAATCACCAAGGCAATTCTATTCTACAGCAACATATAAATTCTGAGTCATATATCTTACATCTTATGATCTAATATTCCTTAACAGAAATGTGCATGTGACTGAAAATGGTCATTAAACTTTTATTTATGAATTGCTTAGTGTTCAAATCACTAAAGATAATCAAAAAACTTGTTAATGTTTGTAGCTTCAGTCGTATGATCATTTAGGATACATATAATACTTAGATATTGATTAATAATAATATATTGTATTCGTATATATATATATATATATATATATATATATATATGTTATATTATATATATTATGCAAACTTATATTATTCTAATATATGATTGATTAATGAAACATTATAAAATTATAATGAATAGACATGTCCCATGAAGGGACATGTCTCTCCTAGCCTCTTTCTCAATATAAATGAAAGAGAGATTGTTGCATTTGAAAAACACATACCATACACAACACAGGCAATGCTATAACATTTGCAGCAATCCTAAAATTAACATGGTATCAGAGCCAAACTGCAAATGTAAGAAAGAAATGCGAGAAGAATCGTGTGGAACATGTAATAGTAGAACACAAGTTATAACAGACGGAGAGGCATAGGAAACTACACTGCGACAATCCACACATAATAGTAGAACACAAGTTATAACAGACGGAGAGGCATAGGAAACTACACTGCGACAAGTAAAATGTGATTATTTATTGTGAGGCATGAAGTCGATCAAGCAATGTTCGAAAGCTTCCCAGTCAATATTTCTCTTGAATTTAGCATCAAATTATGTAAAGCAATGAAAACGCAAGTTTGAGGCTGTGACTTTCCATCAGCAAGGTGAAGGAAAGAAATGTGTTTGATCTTCAAAGTCGCCAGGAAGGCCAACCGATCCCTGGCTACATCTCAAGCAATGCAATTAGGGTTTGTTGCGCAAGCAGTAGGTTTAAACCTGAATGAAGAATATTCCAAAGCTTTCAGGACGCAATCTTATGGAGAGTTATGAAGCAAAGTGTAGAACGCCACAACCGACAAAGAACAAACTGGACAAAGCTCGTCGTTTCCCTTTCATTGTTATTAGAAGATGAAGCCTCTATCATCGCTTATAATCGCAACTTCATGTAATGTTGGTCTCGTGGCTTTCATATAGCCACATTACAGCCTTCTTAGAGCTGGCAAAGAAATTGGGTGGTCACAGTCTCAGAGCTTCCTTTCTCTCCACTCCCCTCAATATCAGATGGATTAGGCAGCACATCTCGCAGCTACAACCCATCCCACAAATCGATCTGCTCAAGCTTCCACTGCCCTCCACAAACAGATTGCCCGAAGGTGTCGAATTAAAGGTAGATTTGAAGCAAGGAGGCACATTTGACCTACTTACGGAAGCCGTGGACGGTTGGCAGAAGCCATTCAAAGAAATGTTGGGCAGTATTTCTCCAGATTTTGTAATCCACGATATGACACACTATTGGGTTTCTCGCATAGCCGCCAAACTGGGCATTCCCAACATATTTTACGCCAACACTTCTGCGGCTAGTGTAGGATATCTTGTAGGCCATGAAGTCGCGATAGAAGACCTAGATCTGACAGGGTCGCCTCCTAGTTTCCCTTCGCACAACATTCGCCTTTCACCATTTAATGTGTCCAAGTTCCTAAAGGCGATGCAGAAGAGGGAAGGGCGCATGAACGTGGGAGAGCGGTTTGGCCTGTGCATGAAGAATAGCTGGGCTATAGTGTTAAATACATGCGTAGAACTGGAAAGAGAATACGTGGACTACTTGAAGACAGTGAGTGGTCGGCCCGTGCTTCCCATGGGAATACTGTTGCCAGATCTACCATTCTCTCCAACTGAGGATCATTGCCTAGCATGGCTGGATGTGCAGGCTCCCCGTTCTATGCTGCTGGTTTCCTTCGGTAGCGAATGTATTCTCACGCCAGAAGAGCTCGTTGCATTGGCGTTGGGCTTAGAGGAATGTAGGGTCCCATTTCTGTGTGTTCTAATCGGCCAGATGGCGTCCGAGTTGACGCAAGGATTTGTGGAGCGCACCCAAGCCAGAGCATTTTTTTAGTGACCGAGTGAGCGCCACAATTGCACATTCTCAGCCATCCTTCCATGGGAGCGTTTCTCTCTCACTATGGGTGGAATTTGGTGATGGAAGGGCTGAGATTTGGCGTGGCACTTATCACACTTCCATTGCAGCACGAACAAAGCTTAAATGTTAAGCTCATAGCCAAGGAACTCAAGTTATGGGTCGAAATCAGAAGAGATGAGGACAACGATTTTTTTTAAGGAGGATGTCACTGATGTTGTTTGCACATTAATGGTGGAAGAGGAAGGCAGATACATCAGATCTCATGTTCTAGAAATTGGAGGAGTCTTGAGTAAGATCGTGATCAACAATTTCAAATATGCGTTCATGGGGAACATCAAACGGGTAGTCTGCGAATGGACTCATATTCTTGATGGGAAGTCAGCGAATTATATATAACTGGAGGAAAATTGAAGTCGTCACCTAACTTTGATGATATCACTAATAGTATACAGAAGTGGTGTATTTTATATCACACTTATAGGTATCTAAGGTTTAACCATCGATTACTAATCGTTAAGATTAAGTCACCCTTCAAAGACAGACATATTAGAATCGATCCATATAATATCGGCACACCATAGTGGCGATATATTCCTCAGAGGCTCGATAAATACATAGCTGACTGTCACGAAAGAATTCCAACAAGTGATACCAGTCTTAGGTTGGCATATCATATGAATCGAACTCAGGCGTTCAATATCGAGCCACTCAATCACATTTGTTTGAGATAAGGACTGAAGTCTACAATTCGGCACTACATCGATCCTTTGAAGTCAAATAAATTGAGAGCTAGAGAAGGCAAAGCCACTAATCGCAAATGGAATAATATATAGATAAGCTTGGATCGTGTATGATTAATGGTGTAACTCTTCTTACTGCATTCTTCTCTAATGTGGAAGCCTTAGCAAGACGTGGCACTTAGTATCAATCTTTGCCTATGAGTTAACTGAGTATTTGAGGAGATCAAGCCCAATAATCATTCTGAGGTTGTTTCGCAAATACACACAGTATTTTCAATGTAGTAAGTGCATGCGGGTTGTATATGGTTCGATTCATTGAGTAGTTGAATACAAAGAAAGTGTGGTTATTAAGAAAACATACAGTTTTTTTTCATGATTATGATGGCTCCAGATATCTTTGTCTGAAGTTCATTGAATTCAGGTCATAAAGAATATTGTCCTATATGCTTGCAGTCATGGGACTTAGTTGATCACTGAAACATTTCTTCAAAGAGGGGGAAATAAAATTCAGAGGGAGTCTGCCAAACTAACAAATGCAACCTTGGACAAGAAGGTTAGGAGGTTGATACATGTACTTGTAGCTTCAGATGGAAGCCAGATTATCATGTTACTATGGAATCAGACAAGTACATGTGTATGGGAAATTGCTCTTGTGAACAATGTTGTGATCATTGAACAAATAAATCATGTGCCAAATAATAAGAGTCTCTTGAAATAAAATATCTTCTATGACTAAAGTATGTAAATGGGGTATGCTTCCATGATAGATGGAGCAACTAGAGGATTTGCATCAATGGACATCCGAGGATCTTGATTCAGAGGGAGTAGACCATATCAATATGGTTTCTCTAGTGATTAAGAAACTGTAGCAATCAAAGGACTATGATTCTTGAGATGGAGTTCCATAGGCTAACATGCCTTTATACAGACTCTTTAGTATTGAGATTCTTGGATAGCCTGGGGTTCACCAAGAATGATGCAAAATATATTAGAGATATAGTACATAAGAATACTATTCAGTCAAGGTACATTATCACTACAGAACAAATGGCTGATATTCTCACCAAGTCTCTTGCTAGAGAGAAGGTTGTGTACTTTCGAGATAAGCTTGGTATGTTGGAGAATGAAGCCTTATATGAAAAGGAGTTTTCAATATCTGTGATCTTTTATTTTGTATGTTACTGCATTCTTCTCTTTGAGAGAGAAGTCTAAGGTGAAAGCCCATGGATCCACCCTCTGAGATGAGTCAAGGTGAATGTCATGTGTGTGACTCCATGACTTTTGAGCCCTCCTGTGAACAATGAAGAAAGGTGACGCCTTTTTGACAATGAACACTTGTATTTGATTGATGTTGTGAGGTGATGACTTTGCAACATCTCCATCATGATGGATATCATGTGACTTGATATTCGTGGACATGTCATGATGGTTAGGATCTCTTAGACATCGTGGTAGATATCATAAGGCTGATATCATTAAATAAACCATAGATGATTTAGAGATCTTCATGGTGGAGATTATGTGACGTAATATCTGTGGACATGCCATGATACAATATCCATATGGTAGACATCATGAGACGTGATGTCTGTGCACATACGATGGATATTTGTGAGATATGGTGAATATCATGTGACTTGATATTCTTTCTCATACCATATCTCTTGATATCACGGTGAGGTGATATCTTCTATATTCGTGAGATATGGTGAATATCATGTGACTTGATATTCTTTCTCATACCATATCTCTTGATATCACGGTGAGGTGATATCTTCTCTATTTCAAAATTAATGGACTTATTGTGATATCTTGCATGGTGAATTAAGTTCCTTAAACAGACCATGGCCTTCCATTGTGATAGACATCTTATGATGGCTGAAATAGATCATGATAGATGTTATGAATGTTCCTACAGTAAGTGCACATTACCTATGGACATTTGTTGAGTACTTGGTGAGTATCATGGACTTGATATTTGGGGACCATTACTCTGAGTACTTGGTGAGTATCATGGATTTGATACTTGGAGACCATTACTCATGATAATCATTTTTTAGCACTTGGTGAATATCTTGTGAGTTGATATTTGGAAACCATTGCTCTGAGTACTTGGTGAGTATCATGGACTTGATACTTGACGACCATTGCTCGTGATATCAGTAAAATGATATAAATTTTAAATGATTATCTATACTCACATATTACACTGAGGCAATATCATATCTTGTGCTTATCCTCCCTAGCTAAGAGGGAGTGTTGATGTTTGTAGCTTCAGTCGTATGATCATTTAGAATACATATAATACTTAGATATTGATTAATAATAATATATTGTTTTCGTATATATATATAATATATATATGTTATATTATATATATTATTATTAATATATATTATGCAAACTTATATTATTCTAATATATGATTGATTAATGAAACATTATAAAATTATAATGAATAGACATGTCCCATGAAGGGACATGTCTCTCCTAGCCTCTTTCTCGATATAAATGAAAGAGAGATTGTTGCATTTGAAAAACACATACCATACACAACGCAGGCAGTGCTATTACATTTGCAGCAATCCTAAATTAACAAAACTAAAGAGCAAAACAACAATAACATAAAAATTTCATAGACAAAAAACTTGCCTAACTCACAACCCAAGTCACTTGCCCAAAAACTCAGGTAATCATTTGTTTCAAGTCCTCGTTGGGTCCAAATTATGCTAAAGATATGATTTATGCTAAAGACAGGATTTGTCTTAATGTGTTATTGCAGACTCTAGTGCAAGCTAATAAAGTTGCACTTGAAGTGGCCCACTTACAAGTGTTACTGGATCACTAGGGTAATACACCTTGTGTTGTGGCCAAGGTAGCCCAGACTCCTTTCTTCTTTTGGGGTCAGTCTCCTCATAAGCATATTTGAAATCATAACCGGCCTGCCTATGGCCATCGAAAGACTCATTCATAGGCTTCTCCTCCTCCTATGAGAAGGGATCCCAGTCAATGCGGCTAGTCATGGCTTGGAAGTAGGTGCTCTACCTCTTTCCCACCTACTGGTGGAGCAGCTTTGGGCTGCCCAAACTCCAGCAAATTTCTTTGTGTGGCTCTTGCAATCTTGCCCACTTAAGTGGTTACTAAAGAAAACCAAAAAGAAAAAGTAGATACTAATGATGAATGGGACCCTCCTATGATTACCTTGGACCCCACTAATGTATGGGGCAAACCAAATGACCAGGATCCCCCTCCTCCTACATGTATTGTAGCCACCTAGATGCATGTTTTATGTTTTAACTTTTAATGTATCTTGCTCCAGGTTGATGCCCCATATGGACTTTAGGATGTGACTTCCCCCGCAACCCTTTTTTTGGTGAATAAGTTGTAACCCTGTCTTTTAAATGGTAATATAGACACTATTCATCAACAAAATTAGGGATAGCAAGGGAATAGGAGACAATTCCTTCCTACCTATAGTGAGTTTTGAAAAAAAAACTTGCCAAGTACTAGAAAGTCCAACCTGAAAACTAGCCAACAAAGGCAAAAAAAATCAGCCATTTTTTACATTTCCACTCTTCTAGCTCTCACTCTTAACCCATTGACAGCTTTCCTTGTATCAGGCAATTTGAACAGATTTAAATAACTTTGAGCTGGTTCCAAGTTGTTCTGACGGTCAAAAAAAATTGCAAAGTTTTGGAAACTTTTGATCGAGTCACTAAGTTAGAGTCAAATTTGGGCCCACTAAGCTCTGCTAAATCACAAGGTACAAACATATGCAAGAAATAACCTAAAGAAACACAATGCGGGTAAAATAAAAACTCCATTAAAGTGAGATTTTACTCCTCTTTCTGGATTCACACATTTACTGGCTTCAAAAGGCCTTCATGGACATCTTACACAAAGTACTTGATGCCCAAACATGCATACAAAATTGCCACCGTTCTCTACACCTCCCAATTGTACCAACACATCAAAAACCACTTAACAGTAGCAGATTAGCAAAATTGCAGACACAATCAAAGAAAACCATAAAACATGACTACAAGGTAACAATATTGATCTATAAACTCGTAAATTTAGATTTTACAGATCAAGAATTATATGCTTGCATATCGTGCTACTTGTAATTCAAACAATAATTGTTAGAGATAGAGAGATAGAGAGAGATGCTAATCAGAGAAAAAAGAATACACTCTTCAATCAAATGAATTCCACAATATGGGCCGGAAAAAGACACACTATATAGAAATGTTCAACCCTTCCCACGAACATGGAGATAAAGCATATCTAGGGGCTGCTATTAAAGGTAAGCCTAGAGTGTTGGTGGCTCAGTTAAGGACGGGCTCACATCATCTTAGATGCGAGACCGGTAGATGGAAAAGACCCAAAGAGGAGTGGGAGGAGCGGACTTGCAAGTTCTGCGAAAAAGGTGTGATTGAAACTGAATGGCACTTTCTCTTTGAGTGCACGGCGTATGATGACATTCGAGTTCAATACAATGACATCCTGGAAGAGAGCAACATGTACAGTCTATTTGAGGAGGATAAGATAAAGAAGACAGCTAGTATGATTATCAAGATTCACAGCAGGAGATTAGATATGGAGAAGTCTATGGAGTTAGTTTAGGGTTGTGATCCGTGGTCCCTTAGACTGTCGGTCTCGTGGATGTCATTAAAACTCTTCATTCATTCATTCACAAGGAACTCAATAATTTATCATAGAAACACTCTGAAAAGAGAAAAACTAGACTGTGATAGTGAAAAATACCATACTACCTATATTCAAGTAACGAATTGGAAATTCACAATAAGTCTGCAAATGATATGGATACAATCTGCCCTCTCTTCGATTCGGCAACACCTTGGCCAAGGATTAAAACTGCCCTTTGCTGCATTACTTGCATATCTTCATTGTTTGCATATGCTTTTATGCACTATGAACAGATGAAAGCTCTTTAAAATTTCCCTATACAATTATTTCATCTATCCATGCTAAAACCCAAGCTTACATTCCATACATCTAGAATTTCAAAGCTTGGGAAATGAAGAGACACAGTGCATCCTTTCTTCTCCCTTATGTGACTTTTCACTTCCCCTTGATGGAAGGACAAGGTAGCATGTTCCTCTCCTCTTGGAAACTCACAAAATCAATAAAATGGGAAAACAAAATGTGGGAGGTGCAATTCTGTAAAATGTCCACTTAATTGTTCATACAATTCCATGTTTAAAAATGTCTTATTACATTTTTTTAATCCATATAGATCAATCCTCCCATATAAGGGAGCTTTTGGTCCCACAGACACTTAGATCAGGATATTGGACAAAACACCCACTACTGAGATCTGTACAGTAGCTTGTGCTGAAACTCCAATAGCTACAACCGTTTATGATGCTCAAAGCATGGCTAGAAATAAATAAAGAAATTCTTCCCTACTTGCTACATGTATGTGATACAATCTTTTTGTACTTCCTACAATGAATTGCATTGTCATGGAAGAAAACATGCAACAACTCTTGGACATGGTGTTATACATGCTCCCAAACTATTCCCTTGCTTTCTTTGGGTGGAATCAGCCTCAAACATTACCAAATTCACAAAGAATCTTGGGAGTGTTAATCAAATGTCCTTGAAAGTGACAACTACTCACCCTTATTTCCTTTTTGCAAATCCAACAACGCTCTTTGCTGAGAATAACCCCAAACTATTAAATGGTGGGGAACTCCACAAATCCCAAAGGTTCACAATCTGCTATTCCACCAAATTGATCTATACTCTTAAATTTAGAATTTAAGAATCAAGAATTATATTATAACACACTATGCTACTTGTAATTCAAATGATACTTGTTAGAGAGAGAGAGAGAGAGTTGTTGATCGAAGTAAGCAGAAAAAATGCTGCAATAAAATGAATCCCACAAATAACTAAAGAATATTTTCCTCTAACCCTCCATGAAGGGTAAAACCGGACTATGGTTGTGGCAAATAGCATAGTTACTATATTCAAGTCATGAATTGGCAATTTACCATGAGTATCAGTATGCAAATGATATGGATACATCTGCCCCTTTTTCCATCAGCTGCATATCTCCATTGTTTGCAACTTTGCACCATGAACTATGAACAGTATCCTCTTTTTACTATCTTCTATTCAATTCCTTCATCTATCCATGCTTAAATCCAAGCTAACATTCCATTTACATAAAGTTTAAAAGTCTCGAGAATGAAGAGTTTATCATCTTTGATCTTCCTTTTGGAAATGAAAGAGACAGTCCATACTTTCTTCTCCCTTGCGAGTTTTCACCTCCCTTTGATGGAAAGGACAAAATAGCATTTTCCTCTCCCCTTGGAATTGACAAAATAGATAAGATAAGAAAAGACAAAGTTGGGCATCCACTTGTCTAGAATGTCCACTTCACCACTCGTGCAATTCCATGTTCGTATATGTATTTATTGTAATGTTTTAATCTAAGTTACCAGATTCGAACCCTAGACCCTCAAACCTGGTTCGGGTCCAAATTCGCGGACCGGTCTGCGCTGGATCCAGGCAGGATCCAGATGTAGACCTCTGGGTCCGTCTGGATCTACAGACCGGCGGATCTCGACGAACCCACGGGTCCAAATCCGGACCCTACCTGGATCCAGCGCAAACCCATGGGGATCCAGTGTGGAGCCTCGAGGATCCCGCGCAGATCCCTAGGAACCCACAGCCAGGCATGTTAAAAAGTGGGTCCAACCCACTTAAAAAATGTTTTTTTTTTGTTTTTTTGCTTCTAACCCTAAAACAACCCTTATTTAGTTTTAGAATTATGTATATTTGTCTTACTTTTTTGCATACATAATGCATATATATATATATACACACGAACCCATACGAATCATAATGGCAAATTTTTTTTTCACGAATCCACAAACCGGATTCTCGAACCCTAATCCATCCCCGAACCCAAACCGGCAACTTAGGTTTTAATGATCCAGATCACATTTAGACTCAAGGGTGACAAGAGTGCCTGACAATAGGCCCAAAAGCTTCATATCTCAATAAGCCAAACAAGAAATGCTTGAACACCTCGTTTGGAATGAGGACTCGATGACTAGTTCAACTAAGGTCAAACCTATCATAGCTAGCCATTTTTTTTAAATGTTTAAGTTCCCTAGGTGTCTAGATCATCAGGAGGCTTCTGAACTAGTTTTTTTAGCTCCAATTATTCTTGCAACCCATCGTTTGGAATGAGGACTCGATGACTAGTTCAACTAAGGTCAAACCTATCATAGCTAGCCATTTTTTTTAAATGTTTAAGTTCCCTAGGTGTCTAGATCATCAGGAGGCTTCTGAACTAGTTTTTCTAGCTCCAATTATTCTTGCAACCCATTATTTACTCTTTACATTTGTATCTTGGTCTCTTCTATCTAATCCTAGTAGAAATTGTCAAGAAGTGACTTAATGACATATCAACCTTATTGATAGATCCATTTTCTAATTAGTTTGTCTTATGCTAGATGATCATTCAACTTTTAGTAGAGTGACTAATCTTGGCATTAAAAAATGTGCATTACTTGGAAAAATGGGCATATTTTTCAGTTTTCAAGCGGATATGAAATACAGTCAATCTACTCTAGGGACATATTCCCCCTATTGCTTTGACATTTCCCAAGATGGGGATGCCCCAAGGATGCAGAGACAAAGACAAAACATTGCCCCAATGTATCAGATAAAAATTAGGAAAAAGGAGGACGTCCTAGAGGATACCCTCTCTACAAGTGGAACATCCCATGGGCATGTCCCCCGTTCAAGTATGCCAAGGGAGTGCCAAAGCCATTTTGATGACATCCTAATGTCCCTCATGGCCAAATGTCATGCCCACGACCCTAAGCACCGAATAAAAAATAAAATATATAAGAAATATTAAGGAAGACCAACGATCAGCAATCTATTTGAAATCATAACACTCCCGATACAATCAGTAAGGCACGTATTTAGCAAATGAATAATATTAAGTAACAATTTGTCATGCCCCCAGCTTGAAAGGTGTCAATGCTCAGAAAATCATCTGATTTATAAAATGTAGAAGATTTTATTGGAGGAAGGCATCAAGGAAGAAAATAAAAGAAATCAGAGCAGATTAGAAATATACAAATACAGCATTCAGCAAGGGCAAAGTGAATCATTATGGGGCAGAATTATTGGGCTTCAGCAGTTTATACAACATGGTCATATGCAATGGTATGAAAGTGTGGTCAAATTTAGGAAACATCACTAGTAAAACATACAACGGTCAAAGTGTTGTTGACTAAGTTATTTGCTCTCAAGATCACATCTCAAGGGTAAAAGAGATAGAGATAGGAGAATGCCCAATAAGGCTAAAATCAGACCACAACACAATTTTCTTTTAAATTGGCCATTCATTTAAACAAGCAGCAGGGACAGCAAATTCATCTTAAGCAAAAGAAAGCACCCTCACATGGTAGAATCCTAATGTCTCAAGAAAACCAGAAAATCTTCAAGGATGCACTTAAACGGATTATTAATATCTCTGAGTGTGAATATGGTCACAAGAAGCAGCATCTTGTAGGCAAATTATATCTTAGTTCCTCTAATTCACAAGGCATTGGAGGAGTGTAAAAGCACCAGACCCAAAAGAGAGGAAAAAAATACTTTCCCAGCAAACCCTTGGTTTGATGATAAGTGCAAGTTAGCAAAAAGAAATTTAAGAGGGATGAGTAAAGAAAACAAGAAAGATTATGAAAAATTGTTAAGGCGTAAAAAAAGAAAAATATGTGAACACAAGGACGGAGCTGATTATTCTTGGAAAACAAAATCCCAAAAAAATTGGAAAGAGTTGCACAAAAGAAGTAAATAGAGAATAGCATCACAGAGTCCCAATGGCTTTAATATGCAAAGATGTTATATGAGTGTGGGTAGGATAAGCATAGACCTTTGGTAATCAATATCACAGCTGAGCTTTTCACCATTGAAGATATATTTCAGAGCATAAAGAGGTTGGCAAAGGGAAAAGCCAAAGATATTGATGGGTTGCAAGCTGAACATTTGAAATGGGGCATTGATGTCCTTGCACCTCACATCAATCGTATCTTCAACGATGTCAATGAAGAGGGTTTTTCTGAAAAATTGGACGACCAATGTTGTGATTCCTCTCCACAAAAGTGGCAACATAAATAATCCATCAAATTATCATACTATTATGGTTAACCCCCTGCTTGGAAAACTCTTTGGTAGCATGGTTGAACGCAAAATCAGCAAGTGGGCAGAACTAGAAGGTAAAAGAGCTAAGGGGCAAACTGGTTTTAGACCAAAGCATTCCACTATTGATCATGGTGTTGCCCTTAGATTCTTGGTTGAAAAAATATAGAATACTCAAGGTGACAAGGCCTTTTGTTGTTTTGTAGACTTTAAAAAGGCCTTTGACACAATACCTCGTGACAAACTCTAAGATAGAATGGAGAACTAGAAATTCCTATTGAACTCAGAGCTGCAATACATAGACTTTATGAGCATGTCAAAGCTAAAATCAGAACCATACATGGGATGTCAGAGTGCTTTGGCAGTGATATAGGTGCCAAACAAGGGTGCCCCCTCTCGACAACTTTATTTGGGCTATATATTGATAAGTTAGAAGAATGACTAAACAAGACTAATGGCGATGGGGTTCAGCTAGCTAGTTATGTGATAAAGCTACTTCTCTATGCAGATGATCTCATTTTAATCAGCGGATGGACTAAGGGCACACTTGAAGGCGCTTGATACCTTTTGTGATGAGGTTGGGATGCAAATGAACACTAGCAAAACGAAAGTGATGATCTTCTCTTTGAAAAGAAACAGGGAGACGCAAAACACTTTTCTTTTCGAAGGCAATCCTTTAGAGATCGTAAATGAATACAAATACCTTGGGATTGACTTTCACAACAAACTCAGCTGGGAAAGATGTCGAGCAAAAGGAATATAGGGAGAATGGAAAGCGCTATATTCCTTACAAAATAGATGTAGGAAAGCAAAGTTATGGGATTGGAAAACCAAGAAAATGCTTCTTAGTTTATTGGTTACCCCAGTGATCATTTATGGGTGTGAGATTTGGGGCAGCAGCATGCCAGATCAGAAATTGAGGCAAATAGAAAGAATCCAAAAACATCTAATCATCAACAGCCCCAAAATTAAAACTGTTGTCCCTTATGAGATCTTATTGGATAAAACAGGCATCTTCCCTTTAGAGGCTTCGACAATGGTTCTATTGTTAAGCTACATAAAAAAAACTCAGTATGGAAAAACATTGTTGGCCTAAATTGATCATGGAGGAAAGAATAGATAGAAGAAAGAACACGTGGATGAAGAAAAACGACAAATGAATGAAAAAATGGAATGTTAATATACATGCACGTTCGAATAACAATGAAAAAATAAAAAGTTTGTGAGGGAAAAATTTAGGAGTATCATAAGGTCAAAACAAAATGGACGTAAAAAAAAGTCTACTATATCAAAGAATTTAACCCCATGGGAGAACATGAAGAGAAAGCTTACATAGGAGCAAATATTAAATGGAGAGCAAAAATGCTAATAACGCAACTTAGGACTAGTTCTCACCATTTGCGGTGTGAAACAAGCAGATGGGCGATATCTAAGGAAGAATGGGAAGAGAGATTATGTCTAGTTTGCGACATGGGAGTGGTCAGAGCGACACTTTATCAAGGAGTGCCCGGCATACAATGACATCCGCTCCAGCTATGTGGATATTTTAGAAGCAGACAATTTAAGTACCTTATTTGAAGAAACACAACTAGACAAGACAACAAACCTTATGATCAAAATTCACTGTCGAAGAGCAGATTAGAAGTTACAAATTGTTTAAGGTTCTGGCACCCTATTCTAGCGCGTGTGCTATTTTAGGGGGTCCCATGGGTTGCTTCGGCCTCGCAGATGTTATTAAAATCTTTTATTTATTCATTCATTCAATAGCAGAATTCTAATTTAGACTGGTATGCATGAGAATGTAAATATGTTTGATATGTATGCTTAGTAATATGCAATGTGGTTAGACATCTATAATCTTTAATACAACATTAACTAAGATATAAATAAAGTCTGGTCAATCTATTGTGCTTCTTTAATTAATAAATAAGATTATCTATTCCTTATTGCCATGAGCAATCATATGGGAATGGGAGGAAATATGTTAGGGAGAGGCAGTGAACTAGTTCCCTCGAATTAAATAAGCCACCCCAAGTAGATGGAATTGTCTTAGTTGGATGTTCATGCCATTTGTGGGCCAAGGGGCCACTTGTCTTAGTTGGATGCTCCACAATCTTGGGCTTAATTGGGCTGAGCAGTCTTCCTCAATAACCCGGGTTCCCTCGAATCAAGTAGGCCACCCTAAGTAATGGAATTGTCTTAGTTGGATATTCTTGCCATTTGTGGACCAAGGGGCAAGTTGTCTTTGCTGGATGTTGTGCACTCTTGGGATTAATTGGGCTAAACAATCTTCGGGCACCCTTTGTTGTTTTTCCTCTCCCAATCCTACTATGTGCTTGATTATGGGAAATGGAACTATTGATGGCTTGGTTCCTAATATTCAAAAGCTATTGCATGATTTATCTAAACAGGTTATTATGATTATTAATATATATGCACTTATATTTGTTGTTGGATCCCTAACCCTTATAGAAAATTTTGGTCTTATGAATTATACTTCAAATATTGTCTAACATGATTGCAAGATCTAAACCGGGGTTATCTTGATAAAGACATTTTATTGGTAAAGATATAATTCTAACTATATTGTGTTTCTTATTTTATTTGAACTTGTGATTTTTGGGCAAGATTTAGGATCTTCCCAAAAGAAGGCATCACACCAAACATAGTTGCAGGGTGTTCCTTCACACATGCTCCACTAGGTCTGCCAAGGAGGATCTCAAGAGCAGGCTCATATAAGCCTTCTATGCATTCATGGCCAAATGACCTGTAGATTCTATCAAGTCTTATGTAGGGTAGTTAGTTAGTAGAATAACCATTAGCTCATAGTGGTCATTTAAGTCTTTTTAGTTAGCAATTTTTTGATTTTTGTGTGTCACTTAGTTAATTTAGTATCTTTCTTTTTTTGCTTTCAGTTTACGATTGTTTCTTTTAGAAACATCATCTTTGTAATTCTTTATTTAAGGGGCTTTCCTTTCCTATGTAAATACACGAAGTTATCAATTATCATTTCACTTTTATGTAAAGACCGTCACTTAATTAGCAAAATGGAACTACTCTTAAAATTACTCTTTCTTTATGCACTTTGTAAATCTAATAGTATGTTTTTTTAGATACACAACAGTGAACTAAATTTAGATTTGTAAATCATATAATCAAAACCTAATTTTAATATCGGATTAATGGATGCTTGTGAAGGCCCAGAAACTGAAAAAGTGAACCCCAGTTAGGGCACCTAAGCGGCTAATATATTATTTATATAATAATATTATATATTTAAATTTAATATTTATATATTATATATAGCCATCTGCCTGTCATCTCCACCATTCACAAAATTTTGGAAAAATGTTGTCATCCCTGAAAACTTGTCACCCACATCTCAAAAACTCAAAGAAACACTAAATATAACTAATATTAACATTTATGAAGACAACTGAAAGCAGGCCAATGATTCATAAACTGTCTATTTAAATTTTTAAGATCAAATAAAAAAGTTAGGTCTGCACCTCACTTAACATAATCCGACAAAAAACTAAATGAAGTGAAGTGGAAAGTATAAAAATGCAATTGACAGCTTTTCCAATCATATGCACTTTTGCAAGATTATTATATCCAACGTACTCTTACTATGTTATGACTTTAGGGTAGGGTATGCTTGAATCATTGTTATTGATTCTCTTTCTAACCACCATCTCCTCCTAATGTAACTTGCCACCTCAATATAAGTGATATTTTCTTGTCCTAATTTACATGTGGAGATACTTAGGACTAATTTCCTTGGAAAGGCTGAGTTTTCTACCAATTTCTCCTCTATTTTGGATTATGAAACTCAGTTTAAAGTCAGGCATTTTTCTTAAGAGAGACATTGTTGTGATATAAATAGGTGGAGGAGTCTGCATGAAATTGTCGGTTTGTAATATAAACTTTGTATTGTCAATTTTTGTTTAAACCCACCACCTAATGTTTACATTTCAGATTATACTTTATAAATCAAATACAAAAATGAGTGGGTACAAAGAGAGGGCAGAGAAGTTATTAGTGACTTTTAAACTGCTGATAACTAAAGGAAGGGCACACAGTCTGCAACAGCCTAGGTGGTTGGACAGAGTTCAACATGGTTCGGGTGTGTGATTTTGCTCCTAGAAAACACCTTGTGAAAGCTTTTCTCAGACATGGAAGTGCATGTTATTATCATCATTCTTTGCTGGCTACTATGACAGTCTGGTTTGGTGGCTGCATTGCAATAATGTTAGCTTCACTAATCCCCTTGAAATTGTCACGGAAAGGTATTCTTTTTGGCAACCAATGTTACACTTAGGTCCCTCAGCTCTTAAAGATTCATGGTCCACCTACTAAAGACAGATAAACTAAAATGTTACAGAGCACATGGCATTTTTGGGCTGTTAGCGCACAGGCATATGCCAATTACAAACCATCAATGTCCAGCCTCTACTGAGCATAAATTAACTGGAGGAATGGCATCATTGGGGAATTATCTCCTTGTAGATAGCATCTGTTATTACATGCCTCTCATATTCCACTTGTACATTACTCCTCGACTAACCCACTAAATGGGCATCCAATCTCATTTGGACACCATGAGTAGAAAGTAATAAATGGTGGAGTAATTTAGTTCTTATTAGTGGTATATGCAGTTATCATCATCATCCATATCCTTCAATTTCGACATGCATTAGTGATCAGGTGCAAAGGCAAAAACCCTCTTTTCAAAATAGCAATGACATATCCTTGCCAAAGGCATATTCGCAGTGACATCATCACATGTAAGACCTACTAAATGAAGTCCTTTCTCATGAAATGTCGCCAGAAACGGGCACAGGGCAGCATTGTATCTAGAAACACATTTGCTTCTGTTGGTGTTTTGTATGGCACAATAATAGCACTGAAACTGAACTGTATTTATTCTAAAAAAATTTAAAATCGTTCAGCCTCTTCTCTTGATGATAAAGATGGAACCATTTTGGCACTCCCTTACAATGCATAGCTAGCTCCAAAAGTGTAATATGCCCTGTGTGTCTGGTTTTTTTTTGCTTTTGAACTGGGTTGTGTTTTTTGGCAATGCTTTTTCAATCACAAATCATAGTTCCCAGACTCGGACTCGGCTTGGTCTCGGCAAGGCCGACTCGGAAATGACTCGCCAATGACTCGGCAAAGTGAAAAAACCCTTGAAATTGAGATATTTTTAAGGGTTTAAAGCTTGTTTCATCCACCCATTATTGAATAAAGCTTAAAGACACAATAACATCAAATAGAAGCTAATTTGATCCAATATATAAATATACATCAATCACATAAGTACAAACGCAAATTAATACATTGACGACAATTAGTACACTGATAGATAACCAATATTATCAAACACGACAATAGGTATTTTATGCCAACTACATCATCCCCCAAAAGAAAAAGTCGTCTTCCAAACAACAAGTATACATCAAGTAATATCCAGGAAGACTAATGACAAGAGTGTAGATAATGACTCGTACTGTGCAAACTCAAAGTTGTAGTGTACTTCAAAAATAAAATGGGGATTTGGGGGCAACACCCCCAACGAGGTCAAGGGGCAGAGCCCCTTGCGGAGATCTGGGGGCAGTGCCCCCGTCGGGGTCAAGGGGCAGAGCCCCTTGGGGGGGTCTCAGGGCAACGCCCCCAGCGGGGTCAAGGGGCAGAGCCCCTTGCGAGGGTGTGGGGGCAGCACCCCCAGCAGGGTCGAGGGGAAGCACCCCCACCGCCAAGATCAAATTAGCACCTTGAGAACCACATAAAACACCATAGCGTGCATCATTTTCTTGAATTTTTAAGATGCTAAAAACAGTACTGATAAAGCCCGAAAACGCAATTTCCAAATCTCTTACTTGTCAAACAAAGCACAAGAACTCAAGAAATTGCAGCTGCCGCAGGGAAGGGTGGCATTCATGTAGCTTCTATTTGATGATGTTATTGAAGCTCAGTGACCCACTCAGATTCTAGATGTGACTTTTGCATCTCAAATTGAATGTTTTTAGGACTGCAAGGAAGAAATAAGTCAAAAAAAAGTTTTTGTGTTTTTTAAATGCCAACTTCACATTGGCACTAGCCGAGCCAGTTGGCTCAAACTTAGCCGAATCCACTCGACCCCCGAATCGCCGCGAGTCTGAGAACTCTGTCACAAATATAGTCCAAATATATATAAAATTATGCTACACTTTAATTGAAAGAAATATGCAATAAACTTCAGAAACAACACTACTGAAAATTCCAGATTTAAACTCAGACTTCAATAATCATTTTTTCTTCGAAATAATGACAACTCAAATCATTAAATATCATTCATTATCTAAATAACACATACCCTCAAAATGCAGCAAACAAAAAAGTTCTTCCCGTTCACAAAATCTGCATTTTACAAGCTCCAAACCCTAGGCATTTTCTCCAATATGTCTTCAAAATGGTATGGCTGGTTAGGATAGTCTTCAAACAAAAAATGTTAATCTTTGTGAGATTTGTTTCAGCCTCACAAACCCTAGTCGACCCCTTCTAAACTCATATGTCCACTTCCCAGCATGTAATCAGCAAACAAACATGGTACGGCCAGCAATGGAATAGCAGCAACTAACAATCTTTGTGAAATGTCTCTTCAAGTCAACCTCCTCCGTAGCTGATATGCAATGCAAACCCTTCTAAATCTGAACTCTGAATGATCAATAAATGCAGTTGTACTTCCTATGTGAAAGCACCAAAGTGATTCTCCAGGTAGTATCTTTCAACAGTGTGAAAAATGTTGCTCATTAGGGTTTTTGTCCTCACAAACCTCTGAGAAATAATCTCCAACAAACCAACTCTTAAAATCTCCAACCAAGCATATCCAAATGAGCCCTTTTATAATTATCCAAGGAAGCTTCCAGAAAACCCATTTGATCTTTCCCTTTAATTTTCATATTTACTTGAAATTGGGAATAATAATAAAGTGACCCTTTATATAATTTACAATTAACATGAAGTCACTTTATCAATTCATTTTTATATTCACCTTTATCTCTCCCTACATTGGTGTCTATCTCCATGAAACACTTTATTAAATTATTTAAAGCCTTATAACTCCCTAGGCGCCAAAATAAAATCACTTTATAATTCTCATTTAGGCATCCACATAATGTCCCCTTTAAATTTATTAAAAGACATTAAAGTTAAACATTATATTTAACTTTAATAATCACGTTATTTTAGTTATAAAGCTTTGGACTATAATTAACTATCAAATAATAATATCCAGGCACTTGTTGATCATAACTAAAAATAGAAATCCATACACTGACCCTACCGGCATTCCTCTTGTGACTTTCTATAAATAGAAAGTATGGCCAATGAACATCAGACTATACAAATCCCAAAACTGAAATACTGCATGTTGAAGCTGAGGGTAGACCAAACTATGACCAGCTATTGGGAAAAGTGGTTACTATGAATAGTAACTACTAAAAATAGTATGTCATCTTAGACTACCAACTGACCAAACTATGTCGAAACTGACAAAAAATACTAACTTGCTAAAAATAATAAGTCTCAGACGAGTTGTCCAAAATCCTCCAGAAAGTCTCGTTCAACTCCAATACATCCTCTGAGCTCATAGGTGACATCCAAAACCCCTCTAAATCGACTAACACGGACCTTGAAAAACAGTACCAACCACTCTACAAGAGGACTTGAAAGTGGGGACAATACAATCCGCCCTTCTCAAAGATTGCTTGCCCTCAAGCAATCTACATCTACGTACCAAATCAACTTCTATCTGCACCTATACACCCATCTAAATACTAGCATCCCATACCAGTCGCATGAAAAACACTATATACCCGATTGCACTACTTTGATATAAATGCCAAAACACCACAAACTATGAAGCAACCCACTAGGATCCATGTCTAATAATGCACCATACATACCCGAATCCCAAACCAAACGGTTCATCCTATTGTATGAGATGAAGAAGAAATATCTCATCAAATCACTATGAATCATCCATCCATAAAGGTAAACCAACAAGAAAATGTGAATATGAACTCCCACATACTAATAAAGCAACACAAACGGCCACTCAACATCCTTGTTATAACTCTAACCAGAAACATGAATGATGTCATAGGTGTCAACGTACCAATGCAAACCAAATAAATCCATCTCATACTCGATGTCCATCAAGTAGGTAAGTCCCCACACACTCTCGTGCACTGAATAGCTGATGTAGACAATGCAAAATCAAAAAATGTAATGTAATTCCAGATAGGACAGCTACTAACCCTAGAGGAATCAATGAAGATTAAGTCACCAATCAACCAGTGGCTAGCTGCCATATCATAAGAAATGGGTGACGAATCCAAAGATGTAGTGTAGCTACCCTCATTGCTAATCAAAGATAACTCTTGAGCGGCTGGTCCACTACAAGTGTCATCAACAAATGCATCAACTCCATGCTGAAAATGATCAACATCAACTAAAAATTAAGAATTAGACAACCCACGTTTCGCATCATCAAAATTACTAAATTCCATGCTTGCATCTTGTCTACCAACAATAGTAGAACCTATATCACTCATTTCTCCATGAATAGAAGTTGCAAGTTCATGTAAATGAAAGAGTATAATGTTGTTGTCCTTAACCAGAGTTTTAGGACTGATTGTACTTTTTCTTTAATTACTTTGGAAATCTTCAATACAAGGTCACACTTGCATACACTTAGCAGCCCAAACTTGTTGCATATCAAGTCTTGAAGCTATGACATCCGTATACTCAATCAAAGTAACATCATAAGAGTGAGGCATCAACAGACAAATTGATTCGTGTTCTTTTCCAACTGCTGCTATAAAATCAGATTTTTGACCAGTAGAAGTTCCCACCATTACCACATGTATAGCTATCCTCTCATGAATGTCTACCATGCTACAATTCTTGTCACCACCATATAGCTTGAATTCAGGCTCATATGTCATCAAAAGATTGTTGCCCCATCTTCAAATCCATACCATCACCTCCATAACTAATATGTTTTCCATTTCTAACCAAACCCAAGGCATGGTATGCAAAACTAACCAAACATTATCAAAATGTAAGATCTTCTTAGTAAACAATCTCTTAGTCTCCAAAATCAGCTCTTTAAGACAAAATGCTTCATATGATCTTAACGATTGTCCTTCCATTGTAGATGATGCAGGACTAGCCAAATTGAAAACAATAATGTTCCCTTCCACATGATTGGCTATAATACTTGCGGCTGATCCATCAAGTGTGTATCTAATATCATCATTGTTTTGATCCTTTAAGAGGCTCTCTAAAAGAGGAAAGTCATAAACTTCATGATGCAAACTAGACCAAACTGAATTTCCTAAATCATTCCTCCTTTCTTGTTCAGACAACTCAACATGCTCTTCTTGTCGACTTACCTCAAAAAGCTCTTCCCTTGTATGCTCAACATCCATACATTCTTCCCTTGGAAGAAATAAAGATCTAATGTATGGTGTTCTTGTCTTCTTGCATTATCGAGCTTATTGCAACTTTCCTTGACCTCTTTCTTGCAAGTGTTGTCTTGCTTGGGCAGCAAGCATCTTGGCCTTCTTAGCTCTATGTGACCACGCTTCACACATTCTTGTGTCCTCTTAACATCTTTAATACTATCCATCAACTCCTTTGACTTCTTATTCATTATCGATGCTTCATTGTTTATTATAATTTCTTCAATCTGTTTTTCTTCATGCTCTTCAATTTGCTGATCTAAATTCTTTGCTAGATGTTGTAACAATTATTCCCTATGGATGTCATCAATCCCTTCAACTATTAGTTGTATTTCTCTAATCCTTGAATTACCTTCATGTTCCTTCGTTGTAGTAGTAGCAATAGCTGTCAATTTTTTTGCTTTGTAAAATGAATACTAAGCCATGCTTAGTTGTAAGCAAAGTTAATCAACATCATTTTCTTTGTCTTCAGTAAACTTGATGGCAAGGTCCCTAAGCAATTGCAAGCAATCTGATTTTCTCTTTTATAATGCTTCTATGATCGCTTGCAGTTGTGCACTAGAAATTCAATTTGCAACTTCTTTCTACCTTTCCTCCCTTTAAGTTTTCCTCATAAGATCTTCAATGTATTTATGAGTATTGTCAGTTCTTAACGACACTTGCACAATCTTCTCATTTTTTTCTCAGTTGTTGTGTGTTT
Organism: Thuja plicata; assembly: GCA_018584345.1. Taxonomy (NCBI): domain Eukaryota; kingdom Viridiplantae; phylum Streptophyta; class Pinopsida; order Cupressales; family Cupressaceae; genus Thuja; species Thuja plicata. The sequence continues at coordinate 2,956,476 of MU225001.1, read as the reverse complement.
GTTTATGCTGCTCTTTTCCGGACACCATTTGGTGCTCCTGCTTCGGGCCGATCCCTTGTATTGTTCTCAGCAGTCCCGTGGACTCGCTTTGTGGTCTTTTGTTGGACATAAATAGATTTATCTTATCTTATCTCGTCAAAATGAGTAGAACTATCACACAACGAATCTTCTGATTCGCTTTCACTTGTAAGAACACTTGCCTTATCAAACGCAATTGGCTTACTTGATAATATCATATAATCCTCAGAAGTTAGAATAGCATTATGATCAAAATTCATCTCTCCAATACACTTATCAATATTGATTTCTAAACCACCCACATAAAAACTTGAGCACCCGTTACCTGAAGCAACGATTGATTCATTTCAATTGAAGAAGACTTTTTCTTTCTGCTGAAATAGAACTGTTAGCTCTATCTTTTGCTTTGTTTGTCCAATCTTTCTTGGCTGACTTAGAGAGACTGGATTCTATTATCTCATCAATATACTCATTTGCAATAGATGAAACACATGAGGATTCATTTTCATCCTCGTTGATATCACAAATAATTTCCTCATCTTGTATTACTTTGTGAACTTCTTGAAATGAGGGTTTAAGTATACTAGTACCCACAACAAATTCTATATTGACACACTGTTGATTTGTTATGTTTGACTTTGAATAAGTAATAGGGCAATCTTTTTCAATTTCTCTTTCTGTACCCTTTTATTCTTTTAACATCTTTTCCATTTTACCAGTGCATAAGTGCCCCTTGCGAGAAAAACATAAATTTTGCCTTTGTAATTCGTTCTTTCTACCATTATGATTTCTTGTACTGAAGAACCTCTTTTTGATTTCTTAACACCAAATAGAGACTTTACCCATTCAAGATGCTCACGCACTTCCTTATGCAATTGTTTTAAATTCTTGCCATAATTTTGCCAACTCTTTTAATAGTAGGGCAATCTTTTCCAATTTCTCTCTCTACCCTTTTGTTCTTTTAACATCTTTTCCATTTTACCAGTGCATAAGTGATTAGGCTCCCAAGGCCCCTTGCAAGAAAAACATCAATTTTGCCTTTGTAATTAGTTCTTTCTACCATCATGATTTCTTGTATTGGAAGAACCTTTTTCTGTTTTCTTCTCAACACCAAATAGAGACTTTACCCATTCAAAATGCTCACACACTTCCTTATGCAATTGTTTTAAATTTTTGCCATAACATTTCCATCTTACCAGTGCATAAGTGATTAGGCTCCCAAGGCCCCTTGCAAGAAAAACATAAATTTTGCCTTCGTAATTCATTCTTGCTGCCATCATGATTTCTTGTACTGGAAGAACCTTTTTCTGATTTCTTCTTAACACCAAATAGGGACTTTACCCATTCAAGATGCTCACGTACTTCCTTATGCAATTGTTTTGAATTCTTGTCGTAACTTTGCCAACTCTCGGGTTAGCTTTGACAACTTTGCTTCAATTCTATTAACCCTGCTAGTAGTTGCTCTTCAAAAGTCGTCATCTTTCTAACTAGAATAAACCAACAAGTTATTGCAACCTTTCGGAATCGATTCTGAAATTTATAACCCATCAGGCTGGCAAGATGCATAGCTCTAATACCACTGTAATATGCTGCCCTGTTTGTGTCTGGCTTTTTGAGGTTTTGAACTAGGCTTGTTATGTTTTTGGCGATGATTTTTTAATCACAAATATAGCGCAAATGTATATAGAATTTTGCTACACTTTAATTGAAAGAGATGCAATATATTTCAAAAAAAACACTGCTGAAAATTCCAAATTTAAACTGACTTCAATAGTCATTTTTTCTTCAAAATAATGACAACCCAGATCATTAATAAATATCATTTATTATCTAAATAACACATACCCACAAAATGCAGCAATGAAAATGTCCTTTCTATTCACAAAATCTGCATTTCACCAACTCAAAACCTGAGGCATTTTATCCAATATGTCTTCAAGATGGTATGGCTGATTAGGATAGTCTTCAAACAACAAATATTAATCTTTGTGAAGTTATTTCTGCCTCCCAAACCCTAGTCAACCCCTTCTAAACTCAAATGTCTAGTCCCCAACATGTAATCAGCAACCAAATATGGTACGGCCAGCAATGTAATGACAGCAACTAAGAATCTCTGTGAAATGTCTCTTCAAGTTGACCTCCTTAGCTGATATGCAGTGCAAACCCCTCAAAATCTGAAGTCTGAATGATCAATAAATTCAGCTGTAATTCCTATGTGAAAGCACCAAGTGATTCCCCAGACTGTATCTTTCAATAGCATGAAGAATGTTACTCATGAGGATTTTCCCCAAAATGCTGCTGCCCCAAATCTCCACCAAATGTAATGACCCTAACCGGCCATTTTCTAAAAATCTCTCAAATATAACTCAAAAGTTTAAAACATACATTTGCATGCAACGTAATATTGATTCAACATGATACCAGCAATATATTCGAACAACCCACAAATATATTCCAATAATTTCTCAGGGAGATGGTATCGTATTATACAACAACAATACAATAACCATGCATTACAAACATACCAATCTGCAATACAGAAATAACAATAAGACTGAATGATAAAGAACCTGTGAATGCAATGGCGAACTCTGCATTGAATCCGCTTCGGAGACGAACTGGGGCTACGTCCAATCCTCCTCTAAGCCAAAAGGGTTTTCGTCCTGAAGGCCGAATTCGAAAGCTAAAAGCTTCCTGATATCTCCAAGAGATAAATATCATATCATAAACTAAGCATATGTCAAATGAGTCTTCAATCCTTCTTTTAAAGCAATGGCTGCGACTCTTCAGTTTCCCCTCTCTGTCTTTTCATATTCTCACTTAAAGTCACTTTTTAAATAAATATAACCATTGGTTATAAAGTGACATAAGAAAATAAAGTGAGGAATCTTCTGGCATTAAAACGGAGGACCAAACGAACTCGGATGGAGACGTGTGATAGCTTGCCAAAAAGCTCTCGGCGAGACGCTCCGAGTCCACTACTGAAATGCCAGGAACACTGAGTTCTTCCTACTTACTATAAATAGTAAGCACCCTGGAAACCCTATGGAAACTAATCCGATTGGCCTCAAACTGAAAACACCTAGGCCAAACACCCCTCTGATCCTCTGCCAAACCTCAGTTAGCCCACCAGACCATGATGAAAAGGCTAACTATAAGACACGAGATAATGTGCCCAAAAGGGGACATTACAAATCATCCCTCCCCGGAGATTGCTTGCCCTCAAGCAATCAGTATCTGCATGCTACAATCAATATACCTGGATCCCAAACCAACCTCAGGGAAACTGCTCCACCAACCTCTCGTGTGAAACTGAAGCAAATATTATGTCCTGACTTGTGAAGCCATTCACACAGCAACCAAACAGCAACCAGTCTAAAGTCAGGATCCCAAATCACTACAGGATCAGTCATACCAAACTGCCTTGTGTCGCCATCCTCTATGAGAAAGTCCTCGACCCAACTGAGAACCTCATGCCA
>MU225001.1:2942054-2952929 GCA_018584345.1 Thuja plicata | reverse complement strand
GCACCTCTACGGTCAGATGCAGGGAGAAACCAAACCTCACACCAATTGACTCCCTGAATAAATACCAACTGCAAGTACATCCCTCCTGGACCCCATAAGCAAAAGGGCCAACCATCTCCCCAGCTGGCTGAAAAATTCTGAGGCCTAATGCCCCTACTGAGTGAATCACCAGAGATGTCCAACTGCCATAACACTGCCCCTCTGATCTGTCGCCCGAACTGGAAACTGTACTGAAGAGGCAAGATACGCAGACTGTCAGATGAGGCTTCCAACTGCAAGCAAGGAAGCATACCAAACCAATCACTCACCCCACACCTCTGCAATAATCGGGAAAGAAGGTTTCCCGTAGGTGGGCTGAATGGAAAACCAAATGCATCCCATATAACGTGGCCAACATGCGATGCACTAACCAACTCTACTGGAATTCCTGAATCAGCATAAGGATTCCATAACTGTCTCTCAATACCCGGAGTCATACAGTGTATACCATGGTGTGAAAAATTCACCCCAACAAGCATAATCATCATACCAAGCTCAATAACCCCATACTGAATAAGCTCTACCCGAAAATCATCATCATGCCTAAAATATGTGGTGATAGAATTACCATAAGCATTGGATGAATCAGTATGATAATGTAGAGGAGTCGTGGTTGTGTGGAAAGAGGAATGATCCATAGGATGCTCGCTAACACGAGACATCTCACCATCAACGCGAGGTAGTGCAAGGAACAACATATCACCCATCATACCACAAGACATAACTGTCCCTCCTGGCCTGCTGGTGTAAAACCCACACTGCTCAGCAACTGAACTCATCCTGCTACTTCGACCTGGTGACCAAGATTCACCTCTAATAGCTGATCCTGGGTCCCAAATTTTGTAATCGACCTCATCCTCGTCATGGGGATAGGAAATACCTTCCTCATCTAGCTCGAAGAAAGGATTATCAAATATCAAACCAGCATCCATCTTAAACAAGAAATTGTTGATCGCCTGAAAGTTATCCAACTCATTAAGAAACTTTGGATGATCCAAAGATCTTTTGGGACAGCTATCCAAGTCATAGGTCTGTTGTATGCTATCGAGTTCCTGAATCACTTCCTGAAAGAATTCAAATTTCAGACCTTTCCTTGTCGTCATGTTCCCTGTACTGACTGGAGGAAATAATCTGATTTCTTGCTTCCTGAAGAGCAAGACGTGTGTGCTCCAATGTTTCCTGAGCAATGTTAAGCTCTTTGTTGAGCTTATTAACCTTGTCACCTTTTTCTCTCAACTGCTCACCATAATTTTCTGCAACCTGTAACAGGTAGTCGCGATCTGACAGTAAGCATAGATATTCTGATTTTGAAACCTCAAATGCTATTTTGACCTCCTGTAAATCTGCAACATAGGATCCAATCCTTGTATCATCTTGTCCTGTTTCTTTCTGAGCTTTCCTGTAAAGTTCCTCAATGATCTGGTGAGGGCAATCATGGTGAATAAGAGTTGCAGTAATAGCATTGTTATTGACTTTCAACTGACCCTTCAAGGCATGCTTCTCATCGTTGTCATTTTGGGATGCATTATCTAATGGGTCATCCAAATCAGCATTATGCATACGCAATGTGTTACTATAGAAATCACATGATTCCTCATATTCTACTACCTCTTCTTTAGCCTCTCCTTCATGCATAGGTTTAATATTTGTTTTGCAATCTCTTGCTTCAATGTCAACCTCATAAGGCTTTTCTTCAATAACTGACTTAGTTTTTTGTTCACTTATAGGTTGAGTAATGATCGCTGGAAATTCTTCATATAAATTTCTGCACCTATCTTGTGCAAGTAGACACCAAGCCAAATCCTGCCACTACTTCTTTGCCATTAAAGTCTTGTGTTGAAGCTTTGGATGAAAGCCCATGAAACTAGAGAAGGTTAAATCTCTCTGAACCCGTGGAGGAAGTGTGTTATACTCATCATACATGCTGAGTATTTTTGTCCTTTCATCAGGTTGTGAAATCTGGACTAACTATTGTTGAATCTGAACAAGATCCTTCAAGACTTTTTCCAAATTTTGTGTCTTCCCCATAGCTAGAAAACTACTAGACTTTGCAAGTGAATGTGAAAAACTTGTGGCTACCAAGGATAAGGTTCCACTCTCAGGGAATTCCTTCTTGATACCACTGTGCTACTGAAATTTATCAGACAGTTTGCTATCTCTGTACTGATCTCTGCTGGCTGTTAATAAAATCAGACTGCAAATTAATGTGTCATATGGACGCAACCATAACAATCTTCCTATCCTTCATAACATAGAATGCTCAAAGGATGAGGAGAAGAATATAATTGGAACACAAACTATTTGCATGATAGATTACAAACTGCAGCAGCTGCCAATTCCAGAATAAGGAGGATCAGGTATATCTGCAAACCTCATGCCATCCCAAGTAATACCATATCCTTTCTATATATCTTCAGTTGTCCACATATAATTTCAGGAATAAGAAAGAGGTCAAGTCTGAGAATGGAGTGCGTGGAAGTCTCACTGCACCCACACGGTTCTATATATTCTAGAGCCCACAACTCTTGCTGCTGATAGAGACCACGTGAAGTCTATGGAGATATGCCTTCCTTTTTCCCGCACAATATTATGGAAACCTGTGTAGTTCCACGCCAGGCTGTAGAGGTGTGAAGCCACGGCTAAACTACCAAATCTAGCATAAAAACGTTTCAACAGCAGTCGTCCCCATTTCCAAAACTTTGTTCGATTGAATATTCGAGTTCATGCACATAATTCTTAACTGCAATTCTGCTCTTTTCTCTGGTTTCTCCTCGACGACTATCTGAAGTTTTACTTATTTGGACTGTTGGAACTGATAAACGCCTGGAATGTTTGCTGATAATATATATATTCCTATTTGATTATATTTATATATGTTCAATTCCACACAAGAGTACACTGAAAGAGTACCAAGCTTATCACGTTTCTACTGCTGGGTTTGATATTCCCAGAAATTTGAACAATAACAGTTTATTAGAAGTACTGCACCTGGGCGTACATGCCAACATTGAATGTTGAAGCTGAGACTTTAGGGTGCCAATTCAGTAGCAAGGGCTTCGTGCACGGAATCAGTTCTGAAAACTCCCTTGCTTACTTGGGTTTTCCAGCAGCTCCCATGCTTCCATAAATTTTACAACAGCAGAACTCTTAATTGGACTTGTGCAATGGATTGAAGCATCACAGCAGATTACCAAAGATCTCAGTCTGATATAAAATCTTCAACTCTTGAACAACAAATCTGAAACTTGAAAAACTATTGCCGTAACACCTTCAGCTGTGCAGCTGGCCTCCCATACTTACCATGGCACTAAGCAAGAGAGCTCTTCTCAACATTCATAGCAGATATCCTTTCTTAGTAGCATCAAGGTCTCCTTTGCGGCAGTTACCAGCATTAACAGAACTTCAATGAAAGACTCTACAGGTCCCGTGAGAAAAATGTCACCTTCCAAAGCCACACAATGCTTACACTGTAGTATGGAGTCCTTCGTAAATAGTTTTAATAATATCAAAAATCCCAATGAAACATTCCCGGCAAGTCCAAAAGGCTCGATGAAATATTTATGCAAATCTCATTCACGGCAATGTTTTATCGGGCTCCTCCAAAAATACTACTTAATAACAAGGTGAAGCCAATAATGTTTGAATCAGCCACCACACAAAGATTACGTCCAGCTCGTTTGTAAATAATGTTCAGAATTTATTGTGCTAAAACAACATCCGCATCAATGTTTCTTCATAATATATATATATATATATATATATTGAACCTTCCAACAAATATATTATTCAAGTGGACTATAGTTGCCAATATTATTAAGTGGAAAATATCTCAAATATTAGCTGGCCACACTCAAATATTTCCAAATTCAATATTAACTCTGGCTTTCAATACACGCAGCAGAGATTTAGAATACCCAATTCTTCTTTCATATCGGCCTCTTATTTATTCGGCTCATCCTTAATATTAATCAAGCCACAATTATCTATCAATAATCACCAACATTAATGAGCTGCAAATATGAATTCGTTCCTGTATATATATCTTCAACAAATATATATATATATATATATATATATTGAACCCTCCAGCAAATATATTATTCAAGAGGACTATAGTTACCGATATTATTAAGTGGAAGAAATCTCAAATATTAGCTGCTCTGCCCAAACTTCGAGTATTAAATCGACTTATTTTCTCAAAGCTCCTGAAAATAATCTTACGGCACATAAGCTTGATATGCCCAGACTTAAGAAGTTCCGATCCGACCTGTGACTAGAGATTTTTTCTTTATTACTGAAATAAATTACCAGGCAATCCAGCCGCACATTTCTGACTCAAAAAAAACCCTTCTGTAAATTTGTTTTTGAATAAACTCCACAGGCTGGCAGGAAAACCAGCTCTGATACCACTGTAATGACCCTAACCGGCCATTTTCTAAAAATCTCTCAAATATAACTCAGAAGTTTAAAACATACATTTGCATGCAACGTAATATTGATTCAAGAAGATAACCAGCAATATATTCGAACAACCCACAAATATATTCCAATAATTTCTCAGGGAGATGGTATCGTATTATACAACAGCAATACAATAACCATGCATTACAAACATACCAATCTGCAATACAGAAATAACAGTAAGACTGAATGATAAAGAACCTGTGAATGCAATGGCAAACTCTGCAGTGAATCCGCACCAGAGACGAACTGGGGCTACGTCCAATCCTCCTCTAAGCCAAAAGGGTTTCCGTCCTGAAGGCTGAATTCGAAAGTTGAAAGCTTCCTGATATCTCCAAGAGATAAATATCATATCATAAACTAAGCATATGTCCAATGAGTCTTCAATCCTTCTTTTAAAGCAATGGCTGTGACTCTTCAATTTCCCCTCTCTGTCTTTTCATATTCTCACTTAAAGTCCCTTTTTAAATAAATATAACCATTGGTTATAAAGTGACATAAGAAAATAAAGTGAGGAATCTTTTGGCATTAAAACGGAGGACCAAACAAACTCGGATGGAGACGTGTGATAGCTTGCCGGAAAACTCTCGGCGAGACACTCCGAGTCCACTACTAAAATGCCAGGAACACTAAGTTCTTCCTACTTACTATAAATAGTAAGCACCCTGGAAACCCTGTGGAAACTAATCCGATTGGCCTGAAACTGAAAACACCTAGGCCAAACACCCCTCTGATCCTCTGCCAAACCTTGGTTAGCCCACCAGACCATGATGAAAAGGCTAACTATAAGACACAAGATAATGTGCCCAAAAGGGGACATTACAGCAAACAAACTCTTAAAATCTCCAACCAAGCATATCCAAATGAGCCCTTTAATAATTTTCCAAGGAAGCTTCCAAAAAACCGATTTAATCTTCCCTTTCTTTAATTTTCATATTTACTTGCATTTGAGAATAATAATAAAGTGACCCTTTATACAATTTATAATTAACATAAAGTCACTTTATCAATTCATTTTTATATTCACCTTATATCTCCCTATATTGGTGCCTATCTCCATAAACACTTTCTTAAATTATTTAAAACCTTATAACTCCCTAGGCGCCAAAATAAAATCATTTTATAATTCTCATTTAGGTATCAACATAATTCCCATTTAAATTTATTAAAATAACATTAAAGTTAAACATTATATTTAACTTTAATAATAACGTTATTTTAATTATAAAGCTTTGGACTATAATTAACTATCAAATAATAATTTCCAATGTCTGCTGAGAAAAACTAAATATAGAAATCGATACATTACCCCCTATAAGCATTCCTCTTGTTACTTTCTAAAAATAGAAAGTATGGCCAATGAACATCAGACTATACAAACCCCAAAATTGAAGATACTGCATGCTAAAGCAGAGGGGAGACCGAACTATGACCACCTATTGGGAGACGTGATTACTATCAATAGTAACTGCTAAAAATAGTAAGTCAGCCTAGACTCCCAACTCATCAAACAATGTTGAAACTGACACTAAAAATAGTAAGTCGGACAAGTTGTCCATATGTTGGAAAATGTATTCTTAGTGTTCACATAATGTGAGTGGTTAACACCACTGACGTAGCTATTTGTAATTATTTGTTGAGGTTTGTTTGTTTGTTGAGTTGTTAAAACAACTCTAATAATTAGTGAATTGTTCCTATAATGTAGGAACTAAAAGTCCTGAGTATGTAATCCATTAAACGGATGATCAATCAAGCTTCTCATCATGGACTGACCAACTATTATTTGCTAACGACTTTCATTGATCAACATTTGACCGTATTTGTTGCACTAAATAAAAGCTTGTCTTTGGAGGATCGGTGGCTAATTGTGCTCATAAATTGCCTTATCTGTCTCCTCCGTTTTGTGGGTGGACTCCTCTAATTTACGGGCCACATAGTTGGAATTATTGTCTAAGCAGCCTTTGTGTTCAGGTTTACTGAATGGCATGTGTGATTCCTTTTCCAACATCATCGAGGGAGGTTTTTGTTAGGCCGCAGATGTATTGACGAATTGGCCCTCCAATTGATAGATCTCACATTTCATGTTTTAGGAGTTGCAAAACTTTGAGCCAGAGCAGATCATAATGTTAAAATTTGAGCCAAAGCAGATCACAAGTTAGATTTAGATCATTGATATGTCTGTAGTCTATAGTGGAAGCCATTCTGTAGCTTATTTGCACGACCTACAAGGAGAAGAACAAAGTGACCACAATCAAAGCTTCTGAGTCATCAAATTTGAGAAGAAAAACGCATTCTAAAGAAAAGAGCCTCTATAATTGTTATTTGTGATAATGAGCCTGGAGAGCTCATTAATAGATTTCACCCTAAAGAAGCATTTCGGAGAAGTTCAGTAGGTTTTTAGTATTTCTTATAGAAATATGTATGTGTTAGTTTAAAAGTCAAATAGTAACATTCTTAGAAAAGGGTCTATTTTTTAAAGTCGTTAATGGTCATGTCATCAAAAGTGTCATAAAATAATAAAAATATTATTTCAATTGTAATTGGGCACATTATCGCTTGTACCGACATCCATCTTATGGAGGGAGATTATGTTCTTTTCCTCCAAATTACAAAATGAGTCTCAAAAGTCAAATTTGCTAAGTTAGTAGCAGACCTACTAGAGGGTGGAGGCACCGGAGGCTAGACGACAATCAGCGTTGTCTCGTAATCACCAACAACAGGGCCGCTTATCAGCTCTGGTGGCATTTTATTTTCTATTCTTTTCAATATGGTGTGTGTATGCTGGAAATTGTATTGGAGAGCAGGTGTTTGTAGAGGTCATCTGACTATGATGATCCTCTGACGTACTTCGTTGGAAGATGATCGTTCAATAAATACATTCATTGCCAATAGTGATCATGTGCACCAAGATCTAGACAGCAAGATTCAGATAGCAGTATGCAACCTGATATGATTTGCTATTCAGAATGTTGTGTGAATATGTGGAAATTTCACATTGTGGGGGGGAATAATAACCAATGTTCCATTTTCATTTTGTGCCAAAATGATTAAAGTCAAGGGCAGCTTCTAGTGGCAGTAGCGGTTGTCTATGTTGTTCGAGATCGAGTGACAGCAATCGATAACAGTGACTACAATTAAGAACATTGTGTTCTTATAGAATGTGGTTTTCAGATTTGTGATATGTGGGTTGATTTCTCTATAATTTCTCTGATGTACAAACATAGTAGCGAACAAAAGGATCAGAGTCAGTGAGTTCATGGATCTTGCACGGGTTTGTTGTGGGAGGATCCAAAAAATCACACGAGGTGGACAGTTGATGGGTTCCTGTTCATGTCCGGGTTTGTGGTAAATCTGTGTGAAAAACATGAGGTTGATGGGAGGTGCCTTTCATTTTGAATCAAGATCATCACCCACAAGAGTTGGACTTACTGCAGATGAAGGGTGTGAGTTCTTACCATGTTCACACTAAGGGGGGGAATGTTGGAAAATGTATTGTTAGTGTTCACATAATGTGAGTTGTTAACACAACTCATGTAGCTATTTGTAATTATTTGTTGAGGTTTGTTTGTTTGTTGAGTTGTTAAACAAATCTAATATTTAGTGAGTTGTTCCTATAATGTAGGAATTAAAACTCCAATAAGTACATAATCCATTAAATGGATAATATAGTAACAAGCGTGTATATTTTGTGTCTAATATTTTCGCAGCTTCTTTCTGTGCCCATATTTCTTATACAAAAATCACTCCAGAAAGTGTCATTCAACTCCAATACATCCTTTGAGCTCGTTGGTGACATCAAAAACCCCCTCTGAATCAGCTAACACAGACCCTGAAAAACAATACCAACCACTCTGCAAGAGGACTTGAAAGTGGGGACATTACAAAAAGCAAGAAAGAAGCAAACAAATGTGAGTTGCATGGCACCAGTCTTAGCATATATTCTGCCTGATGACTTTTGGCGTGGCAAATTAGAGGGTGAACCTACCTTGCGTAATCTCTCCCCCTCATTTTTTATTGAAAAAGTTGTTTGCGGATTTGAATGATAGCAAGGAATGGATAGTTCACAGTTTGCAGATTGTCTTTTGTTGTCAGATTCCATTCACTAATATTCATAATCATTTGGAGAACACATTCAACTGAGAAAATATAACAAACTAAAGAGCACTGAACAAACCATAAACTGTTCATCATGCCAAAATACATATAATCTCAAATTATATTAAAATACAATTGCAGAATTGGAATACCACCAAAGATGGAGATTTCAGTCAAAAAGAGAGCTGCAATATCACTCCTTCTGCTCACACAAGCCTCTGAACTGCAGGTCCAACATGATTCTTAAACTAAATATTCATCCTTTGAAGATACCAAACTGAAATATTAAATTTGCAAGGGTCTTCCAATCTTCCCAAGGTCTGAAATCATACTCAGAATTTTTTAAAATTTCTGCACTTAACAAATGGTGCTAGACTCTACAAGCGACTAGCAACATAATTTATTTAAAATTCTTTTCAACTCCAATCTGAAAGACAACTTCTAATCTCTCTTCCCAGCTTCAAGGCATCTCAGATTGGTGATTTTACAATCTCCAAACAGCAGTTTTGTATCTCCAAAAACCCCACGTGCTTCTAGAAAAAGTTGTACGGCCCTGCCCTAACAGGCAACTTGCTTAGTAAATTCAAATGTGGATCAAAACTTGCAAATGACCTATGGTTATTTATCACCCAGCAAATAGGAAATTGTTGCAACAATACCTAGAATGAAATATGACTAAATTTCAGAGATCTCAGGGTGGCTGGAAATTTCCGGCCGCCACGGGAAAAAGTACCCAAACTTGCAAACTCACATAGCAATCCAAAAACCAACAATACTCGCCAAAAACTTTGAGAACCCAATAAAAAAACCTCATAAAACTTCATTTCTATGAAAACCCGTATCACCAAACTCAACAAAGTCAACAACCAACTAGTTAGATCTTGCACCACTGAAACCAGACAAATTGTAGCGGATTTTTGTCCTCAACAATCTCAAGAAGAACTCTCCAAGTTCATTTCAACAGCATCTCATTATGTGAGCAATTTTAGAATGAGAGAATGAGAGCCCAAAACCCAATATATAGACTTGGAGGTAAAACATAGGGCAAATTCAAACACTCAAATACAATATCCCCGATTTTTGTAAAACAATTTATGTCTCCCAGGCCTAGGTGTCCCTTTTTGGAGACACTTGTAAACTAAAAATCTAAATATTAACTAATAATTTTGCTGCCACTGTAGGAAAGCCTCTCGGCTTAATAATCACTATTAAAGTCACTTTTTCAAACACGTAAGTGAGAAATATAAAATATTATTTTTGATCTCCTTAGATAACTTCGCCACAACACCAAAAAAGAGAATACTTCACACAGAAGCAGAGTTGGAACTAAAAGTGATTTCGAGTGCCCAAAGTAGCACTTACTAAAAATAGCATATGCCAAAAATAGAATTGCTGTTGAACTTGAAACCCACTGAAACTGAAAGGTCAAGCTCTCCACAAAACTTTGAGTCCCCTAACCAACTCCGAATAGCCTACGGGAAGCCAGGAATAGGCTAATGGAAAGCACAACTAGCCAGAGGACAGAAGGGGACATTACCCTTCAATGTTATTAAAAACTTATGGAGGCATTCAAGCTTCTCCTACCAACCTCTCCAAGCCTTTCCTTGACTGGCCATCTTGTTAAGTTTTCTTTGCAGCGGCACTATCCACACAAGCAAACTGTTGAATAAAAACTTTAGACGCTAGCTTGCATGCTGTACATATCAACATTTTAATACTTCCTGGCTTCCATAATCATCTGGGCAATGTCAGAGATTTTAGTTCAAATTACATGATTTTATATGCCTTATAATTTTCAAAGTCATTTTTAAGGAGAAGGTATAATCCTTTTGCCCGTGGCTAGTTGAATTGGATGCCTACCAATGGAACGGTAAACCAAATGCCTGTAGCTTAGCAGATCAAAAGCTTCTACTCCAATTTATCTCACAAATAAATTACTGACCCATGGGCAATACTTTATAGGTTCAACAAACAGGGTAAAAAGGCACAAAATTCATGAGGTATGAATTGCTACTAAAAATTTTCACTTGCTAAATTAAGTCCAAGGAATCAATCACATTGAATTCATTGGTGCAGTCGAGTGGCTGTTGAACCCTGGAAAAGAGGCACAAACAACGAAACCATCAGAATTAACTTCCATTGCTGCCTTTCCCAATACAGGTCCATTTATAGAGTTTGTTCTTGAATGCCCTAAAACATTACAACCCCATAACACCATACAATCAAGATGGTTATAGGGAAAGAAAAGGCCAGACTGAGCACTAAATATTTTGAAGTAAT
>MU225001.1:2897967-2924821 GCA_018584345.1 Thuja plicata | reverse complement strand
AAACTACAATAAATTTAATCTTTAATGAAAGGTTATGAACTCTAAATGAGATGTTGATTTTATGCACGCAATAAATATATATTTGATTGGAAATTAAATGCAAATAATCCATTTCCAATTACTATTTTATCCGGATAGCAAATTGTTTTAGAAGCATTGAGTCAGTACTAGACAGATTCATTACATTTCTCCTTAGGTCTAGGCGCAATATCCCATACACTATTCTTTATAATAGACTGATATTCCTCTGTCATGGCATCTTTCCATACTTGCTGCTGAATAGCATCTAGAACATTTGTAGGTTCTGATTTTGAGAGTTCACTCATTAGGGCTTCATAACTAGAGAATCTTGAGGGTCTTTTACTTTCCCTGAATGTTCCTGAAGGAGCTCCATAAGACTTTGCTTCTTCTATTATCTTAGTGGCCCAGAGAGGTCTCTTCTTGGGATTTACTAATGTTGAGAGTTGTTCCTCATTTTCTTCTTCCTCGGAATACTCCCTCTAAATCTCAGGTGTAAATTCCTCTTCTGGAAAAGCATGTGATTTTGGTTCTATGGAATTTCTAGCTCTGGAGAATGCTATGTCTTCCTCAAAGATAACATCCATGCTTAGTTCAATCTGATTTTGACCAGGTATATATACTTGGTATGCTTTTGAGGTTTCACTGTATCCTACAAAAATACCTTTCTTTCCAAATGGTTCTAACTTTGTTCTCTTTTCTTTGGGTACATGTATGTATACTGGACAACCAAATATCCGTAAGTTACTGATGTCTGGTTTTGTCCCTGAGAAAGCTTCTTCAGGAGTTTTACTATCGATGTGGGAGAGTGGACATCTATTTTGAATATATACTGCAGTATTTGATGCTTCTGCCCAAAGAGAAGTGTCAAGGTTTTGATCAAGAAGCATTGCCTTGGTAGCTTCAATAATTGTTCTATTTTTCCTTTCAGCGACCCCATTTTGTTGAGGGTTGTAAGGAACAATGTACTCTCTCTTAATCCCAACATTTTTGCAAAATTCCTTAAAAATGTCTGATGTATATTATTTTCCATTATCTGTCCTTAGGGTCCTGATTTTCTTTCCAGAAAAGTTTTCAGTAAGTGATTTGAAGTCTTTGAACATTTTTAGGATCTCCTCAGATTCTTTATGTTTAAGGAAATATATCCAGGTCTTCCTGGAGAAATCATCAATAAAGATTACATAGTATTTACACCCTCCGATTGATGGAACAGACATTGGTCCACATAAGTCTAAATGAACTAATTCTAATACGTTGTCTATTTTACTAGAACTGTTTTGAAATGCCCCTTTGGTGTTTTTACCTAAAGCATAACCTTTGCATGCACTAGGGTGGTATTGTTTAAGCTTTGGTCATCTAGTGACTAGTTTTTCCATAGAAGATAGAGCTTTGTAGTTTAAGTGTCCTAGTCTTCTATGCCATATCTCATTTGTGTTAGTGATTTCATTAATTAAGACTTGGTTTGTTTTTGTACATAATTCATATAGACAACCTTGCCTTCTACCTATGGTTTGGGCTTTCTTGATAGTAGAGTTCTTTGGCCAAGCCTTTACTTTACCATCCATAAAGGTTACCCTATATCATCTTCAAGTGCAAATATAGATACTAGGTTCCTCTTGATACCTGGTAAAAATAGTAATCCAGTAAGTTGAATGGAATTACCAGTTTTTAGTTTGATAGTGCATGTCCCAATACCTTTTACTAGATAAGCTGAATCGTCTCCAATAGTTACTTCCTCATCGGATTCTATTACCATAGAATTTAGTAGTTCTCTGAATTCTGTCACATGTCTTGAGGAACCACTTTCGATAACCCAAGTGCAGAATAGAACACAAACTTCTCATTTTTAGGTGCTTCCTTAGTCTTCTGCTTCTTTATTTTGGTGAATGAAGCCTGATGCTTTTTGTATGGACAATTGAAAACATAATGTCCATATTTATCACATCTGAAGCACTGCACTTTTGTCATATCTCTTTTATTATTTTCATGATTATATTTCCTTTTCTTGAAGTGTCTTTTCCTATTCTTGTGGTTATCCACATTTAGTACATGAAGATCTTCATCAATGGTTTTCTTCTTTAGTCCTTTCTTGTCTAGCCTTGATTCCTCTTGTAGGCAATCTGTTCTCAGTCGGTCAAATTTTGGAAATTTAGACCTAGCACTTATTCCAGAGACAAATGTCTCCCAAGATTCACGCAAACCATCTAATGCGATCAATGACAATTCCTTACAATCAATTTCATAGCCAAGTGTAAATAATTTATCTCTTAGAGTCGAGACTCTCATGAAGTATGAATTGATTGTCTCACCTTTGTTCATGCTTATGTGATTTATCTCCCTCTTCAAGGCTAATTTCTTGCTTGCATTACTTATTTCATAAGTTTTCTCTAGTGCTTTGAACATCTCATATGCTCTTTCGTATTTTATTAAAATTGGAACAATGTGATCTCTAACTACATCGATGATGATCTTCATTGCTTTATCATTTCCTTCATTCCAAGTTGATATGTTGGGTTCCGCTTCTGGTTTTAATTTGTCTTCTTTTATGAACAATTCGACTTTATTTTCCTTTAATATCATTATGATTTTGAACTTCCATGATTGAAAGTTGTCTACTCCCTTGAGCCTATCCTCGAATTTGATAATGCTTGTCATTGGGAATGTAATGTATTCAATTTAAAATCTAATTACTCAAGTTTATCAGTCGCTCGGGTCCTTCAGAACCAGCGCTCTGATACCATGTAAAAGAATGATAAACTTCTATTAGATGTTAATACTGAATATTATTATTATTATTGTTTTACAGAATGTTCTCTTATTTTATAAGACACTTCTTATACTTATTGATTTTTGTATGTTCGGTGTCTTGGATAACCACAAGTTTCATAGCATATATATGAGAATGAGTAAGGGTCACGTCTATGATAGAGGTGACTCCTCAAGGAATCACGCCTATCATAGGCGTGACCATCCTTAACTAAACTCGGGCGCATTATTAATGATAACCCGTCAACATATAGTCGACTTCCTTTATTCTTCGCACACGGTTTGCATAACCATCGGTATACTAGCATGCCGATCACTATGTGATCGATGATATGCATGAACATTTATATTATAATGATTTATTCATATATATATGATATTTATTAATATGTTGATCATAATATGATCAATATTAATAGATATCATTTATATATTATATTTTACATTTATATTTTATTATCAACTTAGTTATAGTATAGTAATGATAATTAATAATTATCATTATTATATTATAACAATGATTCTATAATAGATAATGAATATTAGATATCAATAATAATGTATATATTAATATACATGTAATAGTAATTACATATACATTAATATGTACATATATGTATCCTTTATATATTCAAATTAATTATCTGAATGATGCTATCAATTTCCAACATATATATGTGTGTGTGTGTGTGTGTGTGTGTGTGTGTGTGAGCTCCAACACTATTAGCAAGTGCACAAAAAACTAAAGAGGATTCTACTAGAATGAACACTCCTCCAAATTAATCTCTTCAGCAATCCAAATATTATCTTGATCTTTCAAATTCAAACATTGCTAATATTAATGATTTATTTTTCAACTCCCCACACATCATTGACAATGCAAATGCACATGAAAGTATTATTATCTGTTATCTGTCAACACCACCACATACCTAATAAAACCAACTCAAAAATAAATGTGCTTCAAACAAACCAAACTGATAACATTTCAATAATACCTTCTTAAATAACTCCTTAACTACACTAAACATCATCCATAAGGCGTCATCTATCAAGGTTATTCTGCTAACAGCATTGCCACATTAATCTTCAATAATATTCAAATATCTTGCATGCCCACTATTCAAATATCTTACATGCACATTCCTTAAAATGTTAACCATCAAGCCATAGGTAACACATAGGCCATAGTGTCACAAATGTTCTGCCCTTTCCCAAGCATATGTGTCTTGGCCTCCATGGCTCTCTACAAGAAAAGCATAAGTGTTTCCTTTGAAGCTCATTTTTGGATTCTTCCATCTTGCTTGGTTTAGGAGGTAATGTCTTAGGTAGAGGTAAAACCTTATGAAAAGGTTTCTTATGCTGATTGTATGGTGCAATCTTGGAGTAGAACGTGTTCTTAGTCACTAAATCCTCCAAATTCAATACTCTCTTGATGGCCTCATGTGAGATGCTAGATCAAAAGTCTTGACCAAACCCTACAGTAGTTCAGCAAGTCCCTCCACAAATAAGACAATAAGTCCCCACTCTGTCACGCATGGAACCAAAACTAATACTCATTGAAGTTTTGCTACATAACCATCCATTATGTCATGTTGTCCGAACTGGGCCAACTCCCTAAAATGTATCTCAAGGTCCTTCCTATCAAATCTATCCATGAGTCTCTATGGCAAATCAACATAGGTAACAATTGATTTTTCCTTTGTGTGATCAACCTGTGATGCCACCACTCATGAGCTATACCCTCTATAAAAAGAATTGCAACTTTGATGACTTCCTCTTCCAACATCGAGCTAAGTGGGAGATAAGTGTCCAACATTTAGACTCAAGCATGTGCAGTACTTTTCCTTGATCCATCAAAAGGAGGGAGAATCAACTTGCTAAATCTATGCTGAAAATCTCTATGGGGCTTCTATGTAGGAGATCTTCTTTCTATAGGGAGTTAAGCTGGGTCGTTTCTCCCAAAAGATGCATCTATTCAAGAAACGACTACCATCCAAGTTAAGGATCTCATAGTAGGTTGTTAAACCATGTCATGAATCCTAAGGGGATATGTTGGACAAATTCCAACAATCTCCCCCTCTGCGTTACCCGAAAGGATTCGACCCTGCAACCCCATTCTGATAACACTTGTAGGGAGTTGAGCTAGCAGTTTCTCCCAAAAGATGCATCTATTCAAGAAACCGCTACCATCCTAGTTAAGGATCTCATAGGAAGCCGTTAGACCATGACATGAATCCCGAGAGGATATGCTAGACATGTGATGTCCCCGTTTTAGCAGATGTCTGGAGGACATGGTTATTAGCACATCACTGCGACCTCCGTGGGCTAATGTCTTGTTTTGGGGGTCTCCTGGTATGAGCTTACTATTTATAGTAAGTCATCTCCTGTCAGTTTCTATCAATAGCAAGGTGTTGGTTCAGTGATTGGTCAAGACAAAGCAATTGACTTGGTTTGGATTGATGGTCTATTTCATTAATTAAGCTTGTCTTAATTAACTATGACTTTGGAACCAGTTATTAAGTCAATTCATTAAATGAGTTATTAAGTCAATTCATTAATGGATATACTATGCTTTTGACTTAGGAAGTCTTTAAGTCATTAAATGTTTTATGATAGAGTTATATTTGAATATTAGTTTGTATATTCAAAGCATGGTATATGGCGCTCACTTAATTATCGAATGAGTGAGTTTGAAGCTGAGTCATGGCTTCTTGAAGAAGCTCGAGTGATTGTAAAAAGGATAAAATTCTTTGAAGAAGGTTATGATTATCTTTTGCAAACTTGTGAAATTGGTGTCTAAGTTTGTATGAGGGTTTGGAAACGACTGCCAAGCTGAGAACGATTCATTCTCAGACTAGTTTGCACTTTGAATCAGCGGCCATGCTAATGAATTGTGTTTCGCGCGATCGCTAGAGGATTCGATTTGTTCATTGGTGAAGAATTGCATTCGAAGGGAAACGTGACTTCTACATTGGGTTGAAAATGCAAGGATTGAAACAATTACATAGTGCTAGTATCGTCTGGTGTTGAAGGATGAAGTGAGTCGTCGTTCTATGTGGAGGCATATAGTTAGCAAAGAGGGTGTGTCGTCAACCCTATCATATCTGATGTGACTGCACCCAGTATTTGGCGTCATCATTCAGCATAACAATTGTTGCTTTGAAAACGGTTGGTATATGTTATTTGTTTAGAAGTGGTAATTGGTTTAAAGACTATCATGACGGAGGACTGAGTTTGACGTCAAGTCAGAGTGATTGTTAATTGTTTAATTTCATGAATGCTTTTATATATATTTAAAAATACATTAAAAAAAAAGTGTATACTTGTTGGAGAAAATATTCAAAAAAATAAATATTTCTAGAGTGAGATTAACTGCAATTGAATTTTTAAAGAAAGAGCCAGGCAAGCTCTTTACAGTGGTATCAGAGCTTTCATCTTGCCAACCTGCAGGGGAATTGGTCCTAAATAATGGAAGGTGACAGGTATAGACAGGGCTGTCATTACACACGCAGGGGTAGGAAATCACCACCACCTGGTGATCAAGATCAGGGGAATTTGGGAGACAGGATCCCAGGGAATTCAGGTAATGAGGATGACAGGGAATCTACTACGGTATTCAGGAATATTGCTTGCAGTCAGCAAGAGTTGGCAGCTGGCCAACAACAGATGGCTACAGTCTTGCAGAATCTTTCAGATACCTTGCAGCGTATTACCTTGCCTCGAGATTAGGGCAGGGATAGAAATCTTGGAAGTATCAGGGATAGAGATCTTGGAAGTATCTCGGCTGGCTCGAACAGGTCCAGAATTCACTTGACAAGTACGCAGGATAGGCCTTTACGTCCTACCTTCTTGAGACTGGAGATAGATATTGTTAGTCTTGATGGAGAGGCTTCCTTTACTGATGACATATTGGCGTTACACACTGAGTGGGATGCTTTATCACATGAAGTAAAGCAGCACCTGAATTTTGACAGATTCATGACTCAAAAAAGGGAACGTGCAAAAGGGAGAACAGATGGGAGACCGAGACATCTGAATCACGAACTGAAACATGCAACCAGCAAACTAACTCTAACACACTTTGATGGGAGTGGGAAGATGACAGCCAAAGCTTGGATACACAAGTTGGATACTTATTTATCTTTACGTCTTATGTCTGAAGAGGACGCCATCAGGTTTGTTGTTCTGCATTTAGATGGTTTGGCTCATGAGTGGTGGTACCATGGGTTAGTCTCCTTGCACCACAATCAAATTGTTTCCTACCATGAGTTTGTAGATGGTCTGGTAGAGAGGTTTGACAGGAAGGACCCAGAGTCCTATTTTCGGGAGCTAGCACAGCTCAAACAGACAGGCAGCTTGGATTCTTTCATCAATGACTTTCAGAAGGTATCAGTGATGATTTATGACATATCAGAGTGGAGGCACATTATACTGTTTATTGAGGGGTTAACAAAACCTCTAAGGGGTTGGGTTAAGTCTTTCGACCCTCCTACTTTACAGATTGCCATGAAGAAGGCAAGGGATTTGGAGTTTTTTCAGCTCCACGAATCAGATTTCCTCCTAGACCATCAAATCATTCTTACGATAACAGGGCTGCTCCAAAAAAAGATGAAGGACCAGATTTCCGAAAACCTGTAACAGGGCCACTAGATCAGGAACGATTAATGATTTGAGGAGAAAAAGGTTATGTTTTTATTGTAGGGGCCCTTATGATGAGAAACACGAATGTCCATTGAAGCCAAAAGGGAGGAATAGGCTTATGGAATGGTACTATGAAGGTGAGCACAATTCTGATTTTGAGGGGCAGCATACTGATAATGATGATGAGAACTATGAGGAGGCAGTTAATCATCAGAAGATGGATGAGGATTCCCATCTTAAGGTTGTGTATCTTTTTAGTATGAAGAAAGAGGGTTCTTTCAGGATCTGGGGTCTTTTAGCAGGGCAGCGGATCATTGCTTTGCTTGATACTGGTGCTACCCATAACTTTATTGACTCACTGTTGGTTTCTAGGAGAGGCTTACTCAATGAAGAATTTGAGGGAATCTGTGTTAAGGTGGCTGATGGTTACACTCTCAAGTGTGACAGGATGATTCCCAATCTCCCATTGAAATTGAATAATTATGAATTCAAGGCTGATTTTTATGTAGTTGACATGGGAGGTACAGATTTGGTGTTGGGCATGAGTTGGTTACACTCCATTGAGGTTTTTTATCTCAACCTTAAGAATATGGAGATGAAGTTTGAAGTTGATGGTAAGGCTTATATACTTAAGGCAATCAAGGAGGAGAACTTGAGGACTATGTCACTTAGACGTATACAGCGTCTCATTCGCCATGATGTTGTTGAGTGGACAGCAGAGTGCAAGATATTACACACACTTGAGTAGTCAGGAATATGCTTATCACCCTGACATACAGGAACTTAGGACTAAACACTCCAAAGTGTTTAGTGATTTACCACATGGCAGGCCACCTGAATGAGGTATTGAACATGTTATTGAGCTTGAGGAGGGCACTAAGCCCATCATGATTACTCCTTACCGCCACCCCAAGCGCCTGAAGGATGAGATAGAGAAAACGATTCATGAGCTGATTTCTATGGGGCATATTAGGCCTAGTAAGTCACCCTTTGCTTCTTCAATTGATCTAGTGAAGAAGAAGGATGGTACCCTCAGGATGTGCATTGACTACAGGATGCTGAATCGAAGGACCATTAAGAACAAGTATCCTATTCCACGCATTGATGAGTTGATAGATGAGTTGCATGGAGCATGCTTCTTTTCTAAGATTGATTTGAGATCTGGTTACCATCAGATCCAAATGCGGTAAGAGGATATAGAGAAAACAGCTTTCAGATGTCACTGTGGACATTTTGAGTTCTTAGTCATGCCTTTCAGGTTGACTAATGCTCCAACCACTTTCCAGTCTACCATGAACAGGGTCTTCCACAGTTAGTTGAGGAGATTTGTTCTGGTTTTCTTTGATGACATATTGATTTATAGCAAGACTTGGGATGATCATCTTGCTCATTTGGATATTGTGTTGGATAGTTTGGATAGGGCTTCCTTGTATGCAAAGGAGTCCAAGTGTGCTTTGGGTATGACCGAGTTGTTGTACCTTGGTCACATTATCAGTTCAGAGGGAGTGCATATGGATACAAATAAGGTTCGAGCTATTTTGGATTGGCCTGCTCCTAAGAGTTTGACACAGCTCAGAGGGTTCATTGGTTTGTGTGCCTTCTATCGTAGATTTGTGGTGGGGTTCTCACGGCATGTAACTCCTTTGACTGATTTGACCCATGAGGGTGCTTTTGAGTGGACCTCTCAAGCACAGGAGTGTTTTGAGAAGTTCAAGTTGATTATGACATCATGCCCAGATTTAGCATTGCCAGATTTCTCTAGGCCTTTTGATTTGCATTGTGATGCTTCTGGTGAGGGCATTGGTGCGGTACTTTCCCAAGATCACCACCCCATTTTTTTTGAGAGCAGGAAGCTCAAGGGTCCTGAGAGAGTCTTTAGTGTTTATGATAAGGAAATGTTAGCCATTATGCATGCTTTGGCTAAATTCAGGCAGCATTTGGTCGGTAGTAAATTATGTATTAAAACTGATCATAACAGCTTGAAGTATTTCCTTGGGCAGCGTGATCTAAATGAGAAACAGCAGAAGTGGGTTAGTAAACTACAGCCATAAAACTTTGATATTTCTTACATCAAGGGTACTCAGAATGTGGTTTTTGATGCACTCTCTAGGAGGCCTCACTTGTGTGCCATGACAAGGATATTTGAGGATTGGAGGCATTTGATTGTTGCAGAGTATGCTAGAGATCAGTGGGATAATGGTTTTATTGATGGGACCATAGAGGACAGCAGGTATACACTTGTAAATGAGTTGATCATTTACAAGGAACTGGTGTTGTTGGTTCCAAGATTGAGTGTCAGATTTGTGGTGTTGCGAGCTTTCCATGATTCTCCCTTAGCAGGGCATCCTAGTTTTTTTAAAACCTATAGGTAGGTGTAGGAAAGGTTTACTTGGAAAGGCCTGAAGTATGATGTGCAGCAATATGTCAGAGAGTGTTTTGTTTGTCAGCAGAACAAACAGGAGCACACATATCCAACCGGTTTACTGCAACCATTACCCATTCCTGAGCGGAAATGGGAATGCATTTCTATGGATTTCATTGTGGGCTTGCCTAAAGCTCAGGGTAGAGATTGCATTTATGTGGTAGTTGACCGAATTATGAAATATGTTCACTTTTTTCCGATCACTACTACTTTTTCGGCGACACAGGTTGCGGATTTATTCTTCTGGGAGGTGTTCAGATTGCATGGTTTACCCCGGAATATAGTGAGTGACCGAGATAGCCGATTTATGAGTCACTTCTGGCAGGAGCTTCTCAGGTTGTGTGGGACAGAGTTGACTCCCAGTACTAGTTACCACCCTCAGACTGATAGTCGTCAGACTGAGATTGTTAAAAAATGGGTGGAGGACTATCTTTGGAATTATGTATCTGCTTAGCAGAGAGCTTGGGTGACATGGATTTATCTGTGTGAGTATTGTTATAATTCCACTCATCATATGTCTATTCGGATGACTCCTTTCCGAGCTCTGTATGGATATGATCCTCCTAGTTTTTTGGATTTACTTTTCAATGATAGAAGAGTTCCCGGTGCAGGTGATTTGTTGCAGGACAATCAGGACATTACGGGAACTTTAAGGGACAATATTCAGAGAGCTCAAAATCAGCAAAAGCAGTATGCTGATTAGAGAAGGGTTGCCTGCTCTTTCCAGGTTGGAGATATGGTATATTTGATGTTGCAATCCTATAGGCAGTCATCTATTCGGAAGAGCGGAGCTGAGAAGCTCAAGCCTCGGTATTATCGGTCTTTCCGAGTTGTTAGACGGGTGGGCGAGGTTGCTTATGAGCTGGATTTGCCAGAGGACAGCAGAGTGCATAATGTGTTTCATGTGTAGCACCTCAAGCAGACGTTGGGCAGGCATGTTGTTCCGTCTTCTATGTTACCCCCTTTGGATGATGAAGGCAAGTTGGAATTGATTCCTGGGGTTATATTAGAGTCTCGTGAGAGACAGTTGCGTCGACAAGTCATTAGAGAGTTCTTGATTAAGTGGTCTGGTTTGCCTATTGAGGATGCTACTTGGGAATCAGAGGATATTCTTCAGCACCATGTGTTGCAATTGCTTGAGGACAAGCAATGTTGGGGAAGGAGGACTGTGATGTCCCCATTTTAGCAGATGTCTGGAGGACATGTTATTAGCCCATCACTACGACCTCCATGGGATAATGTCTTGTTTTGGAGGTTTCCTGGTATGAGCTTACTATTTATAGTAAGACATTTCCTGTCAGTTTCTATCAGTGGCAGGGTGTTGGTTCAGTGATTGGTCAGGACAAAACAATTGAATTGGTTTGGATTGATCGTTTATTTCATTAATTAAGCTTGTCTTAATTAATTATGACTTTGAGACCAGTTATTAAGTCAATAAATTAAATGAGTTATTAAGTCAATTCATTAATGGATATACTATGCTTTTGACTTAGGAAGTCTTCAAGTCATTAAATGTTTTAAGATGGAGTTATATTTGAATATTAATTTGCATATTCAAAGCATGGTATATGGCGCTCACTTAAGTTATGGAATGAGTGAGTTTGAAGCTGAGTCATGGCTTCTTGAAGAACGTCGAGTGTTTGTAAAAAGGATTGAATTCTTTGAAGAAGGTTATGATTATCTTTTGCAAACTTGTGAAATTGGTGTCTAAGTTCGTATGAGGGTTTGGAAACGACTGGCAAGCTGAGAACGATTCATTCTCAGACTGGTTTGCACTTTGAATCAGCGGCCATGCTGATGAATTGTGTTTCGCGCGATAGCTAGAAGATTTGATTTGTTCATTGGTGAAGACTTGCATTTGAAGGGAAACGTGACTTCTACATTGGGTTGAAAATGCAAGGATCGAAACAGTTACATACTGCTGGTATCATCTGGTGTTGAAGGATGAAGTGAGCCGTCGTTCTTCTATGTGGAGGCGTGTAGTTAGCAAAGAGGGCGTGCCATCAACCCTATCATATCCGCTGTGACTGCACCCAGGATTTGGCGTCATCATTCAGCATAACAATTGTGGCTTTGAAAACGGTTGGTATATCTTATTTGTTTAGAAGTGGTAATTGGTTTGAAGAATAAAGACTATCATGATGGAGGACTGAGTTTGACGTCAAGTTAGACTGATTGTTAATTGTTTGATTTCAAAAATGCTTTTATATATATTTAAAAATACAAAAAAAAAGTGTATACTTGTTGGAGAAAATATTCAAAAAAATAAATATTTCTAGAGTGTGAGATTAACTGCAATTGAATTTTTAAAGAAAGAGCCAGGCAGGCTCTTTACAAGACACGTTCCAACACTTTCCACTCTTGGTCCATTCCTTGATCTAAAATTACAGCAGTTTGCAAATGAAATCTGATTTCTAATGTCTAGATCAAGATTGGTGTATACATCTATACGAGCATTGATATCATATGTTGTTGAACTTTGCTCCTCTTCTTCTGCTGGTTTCTCCACTCTAGGCAAAAAGGTAGACTGAAAAGGTCTAGCTAACAACCCAATTGAGACTCATTTATAACCGTAATAATTTGACTAACTTCCTTCTCCTGTAAGGTTATGTGTGAGCTAGGTGTAGTGGTACATTTGCTTCTGTTTTTGGATGAAAATGTCAAGCTTATCTCCCTGATCTGCCATGTTTCTCTCATCTCTGCCTCCTATTCCCTTCCCTTTCTAAAGACCTCAAATCTCTCTGACTCAACTGCATGCACTCAATAATTGCACCCACAGGCTGGCAGTTTGCTGAAATACCAGTGTAATTACCCTCATTGTCTTAGTCTTTAAATTTAGGGTTTGATGGGCAGAGTGAGTGTTATTGAGCGATCAGATTCATTAAAATATGCATCATAGTAACAAATGCAACTGTATTTAACTTCATAACATAAAATATTGAAATCGCCAATAATTCAATCCTGAAATCACTGTATTTTGCCACTGCAACTGTGTTCGGATTCATAAGATGAACAATTGAAATCATAAACAACTCAATCCTGTAATCACTGTAGTTTGCCAGTGCAACTGTATTCAGATGCATAACATAAACAATTGATAACGCCAATAATTCAATCCTGAAATAACTGTATTTGGCCAGCAAAGTAACATTTCACAACAGGGGTGGCACAAACAAATATTTTGGTTTGAAATTTAGATATTTGACCAACACTGCAGTTACACTAGTGTTATTGCCCAACAGGGGCTGAATGTAAATATTTATAAATTGATCTGACTCAGTTAACAAAAAAAAATCAGAATTGCATATGTCAACCATACCTTATTTCACCCTCAATCTCCAACACTTGTTTTGTCAGATTTCTTCAGCCCAGTTCCCTTACAAATGGCTGATCTGTACACTTAGAGTGGGCGCAACCTATGGGTCTATGGGTGCTTCTAGTCTGCCTCCTTCAAGGGCTGTCCCCCTGCTGGATTGGTGCTGTTCCCTGTTTGTTGTGGTTTGCTGTTGATCTCTCCCTAATTTGCCTTCCCCAAGGTATAAGTAGCTACAGTTAAACTCTAGAGCTAAAATTTATAATGGAAATGCTCAAAAGAGGTTCAGGGTTTTGTCCTTCCCTCAATTTATCAAGTGATTTTGTCCTTGAAACAATTCCCTACAGCTATTAGAATGAAAGTTCCACATAGTTCGGTACCCCAAAATGAAAAAATCAAAACGAGTTTGTAATAACTGGGTGGAAAACAATTATGGTCCCTAATTGAGCACCACTTTTTGAATCTGAATTTATTTTATATATATGTAAATTAATTATAAAGTCATGGGCTGGAAAAGGGGGACATGACAGGTGCCACTATCAAAGTGGTATGTGCACCCATGGCCACCATCACAAAAGCATCTCATAAAAGCAAAAATGGGATTCTTTTAGACTTGAGGTCAATCATGAATCCTTTGCTAGCTGAGCATTATTCGTATTGAACCTGGATATTTATTGGCATCTTTACTACTTATAATACATATTATATAGCTGTCATTTGCCAATTTGTGGTCAATGTTTATATTTGATGGTGTTCTGTCACATAGTTGTATTTCCAATTCTATTCATATTTGTGTTTGTCATTTACTTTCCAGGAAAACAAATATGTCAAAAGACTTGTCTAGCATGCCATTTTTCATAATAGCGAGGGCATCAAATATTCTTTAAGTCATATCAGTAATTATGAAGTTGCCAAATCTTACACTCCAGCACATTTTGAATTAAATAAACTTTATATTAATTGCTCCAGTCAAATATTCATGTACAACAATCGAAGCTCTTGGTGTTTTAGTTCCAATTGTATTAAACTATATTAATCATAACTTGAGGAGTTAATATCAAGAACAAAGACCACAAAGTGAATTACCAGCTAAATGCAGCTCCTTTCTCTCAAAAAGTATATTGTAGAGACTAAGGGAGACAATAAATGCAAGCGAAGGGAAGAACCATACCTCTCGCTCCTTTAAAATGGATGCATAATTAACAGACATTGCCTGAATTTCAGCTTCAGAATTTTGAAGCCTCTGAATTTCTCTCTTGTACCAATCAAGCTGCATATCAAGAGATACAAAATAGAGAAAAATGCCTGTCAAATTCTAAAGATAATTACTGTTTGTTGGTACTTTCTCTTGATATTTTTCTAGATAAATCATTACGCTATTTACAGGAAAAATGTCAGAATAATAGAGATATTGAACAAAAATGCAGGGATTAGTTTCAAGTCTCTGTAATCCATGAGTACCCTCCCCGTCTATCATGACAGAATAAAATTCAGCTGGACCTAGTCAATCAGAGAAAAACAACAAGAAGGCATATTCATTAGGTTAGGTATTCCATTCATACATAGTCATGATAGAAGTCCCCTGCAAAAAATCATCATTTTACACAATAAACAATAGAACGATGAAGAAAACTCCCACTAGAGCACTGGAATTGGCAAATTGATCCTGATATGGAATGTAACTTGCACAATCCCAACCATCAGATAGTAAAACAACCCCATTCCACAAATCCATATGGATGGTCAGCATAGTCACAAGATCCAACCAAACCTTAAGTATCTTTGGAGGGACAAACATATTGAACCAAACACGCCAACATTCACTCAACATCAGCCCTTGTCTTTTATTCCAGTCAGCAAACATAATGTCTATGGTTTCTAATTCATCATGAGCTTAAATCCATTGAAAATCGTGATCAAAATCTGATGACAACTGTAAAGGTAACAAGATGCATTGAATAAGAGTGTTGGAACTAATTATTGATAATTATGAATTGAATCATGTAGCGGGAAGTTTTGATTTGAATATGCTAATACGGTAATAATTTTATTTTAGAGACTACTTTGGGGCTAGATCATGGAGGCTCAACACGTGCAACCACTGTAAATACTTTTTGATGATGAAATGTATCAATTTCTTTTTGTTTTCTGTTAACATTGGACATTGAAGTATCTCAAATTTCAATTATAACATTTCTCAAATCTTTTTTTCTGTGATTATTTGTAAATATTGTATGTATATAGTTTGGAACATTTTTCCAAGCCTTCTTGAAATTAGGATCATTGACCGATCTTTCCTGCCTTCTCCAACATTTCCCTTCTTGAACCTACCACACTTGTCCAACCTTGTAACTATGGTAGTCTGAATTTATGCTTCTCATAGAATTGTATAACACCCAAAACTTCAACCAAACGAAGATAAATGGATTCTAAACGTCACAAATTCAATTAACACCACCATCCAGTATGCAAAAAAACATTTAAAATAAGCCTCAATATAATTACCCAAGTATTACGAAAAGTCTTCCACTTTAGCCCTTTCAATGAAATGAGTGTCTAATATAGAACTGGGTGTCTATATTGAATAACTATGTGATATGTAAAATATCCAAAATGGAACACTCGATCCAATTATTTAAGTTTTAACAAACTATTTTCCACTTTTGCCCTTGTGATGGAATCAATGTTCAACATAAGAGCTAGGTATCTAAATTGGATCACGAAGTACCTTATATTTTCAATACTCTGAACCAACTGAAACAGAAACCCAACTCCAACCATCAGTAGTTTAACAAAATACTTTCCACATTGACTCGTCAAATAAAATCGATGTGCAATATTGGGAATTACCTTTCTGCATTGTCCTATTCACCATCAGATATTTCGAACATTATAAAACAGAGCCCTCGATCCAGTTATCTAAGTTTTACCAAAATGTTTTCTACATTCGCCCAATGAAATGGGTACCTATATTGGATCATTGGGCACTTCATGAGTCATTTCCACGTTAGCCTTCCAATGAAATTTGGTGTTTGTATTCGACAATTGGGTGCCTGGTATTACACTTCCACATTTCTCTTCCGATAAAAGGGGCATCTGATATGAGAATTGGGTGCCTGTAATCCTTGCCGGGTATCTGATATTTAATTTTCACATTGTTCCTTCTAATGAAGTGAGTTTTTGATGTGGGAAATAGGTGGCTGTAATTGTTAATTGGATGCCTGATATTTCAGTTTTACATGAGCCCTTTCTAATGAAATAACTGGGCATCTGGATGGGAACACTTAGCACCGGATCAGAAACTAAATTAGAAATACCTATGAGATCAAAAAACATACCTCGGCTTTGACATTGTGATCCACCCCATTGGAAAGATGAAGCTTCTGTTGCTGCCTCGGTACATCGGGATGCTTGCGCTCTTCTCCTCCTAATAATTCAAGCTCTTCTGCAGTATCCTTAACTTCTGAAGCAATCCGTGAAAGATTTTCCTTAAAATTTGCAATAGTACTACGCATCATGCCCGATTTCAAATCAGCAATACGACCGGCTCTGAATTCTTTTCTTGATTTATGAGCATTTGTATGAAAAATTTACACAGGTTTAGTCGGAAACACTGTAGAATCTTGCCTTTTGGTTTTTCCAATATGGATGGCCAGATCTATAGAGATTCAATACAGTAGAATAATAAAAATTGAATATAAATTAATTCAATTCATTGCAGAAGGGTTCTACGGCTGCTTGACAACCGGAATATAAGTTTTTAACATCTGTTCTACGGTGAACCCAAGGGTTGTCTTTCTGAGTTAAAATCAAAGAATGACCTTAAGTAAGTTTGTTTTGGGTATTGCAATTTGAGTTTGGGATTTTTATTAATGAAAATTTGTTTTTTTTAATGTAGTAATTTTGATCAGAGTTCATCTATTTAGATAATTTTATTTTGTAATTTTCCATATCAATTATGAAAATAGAAGCAGTCTACAATATTAGGTAATTTGAGGAGGCCATTTTAATATATGACCTTTCTTTCTTATAGCACCTTGTAATCAAAGTTTTGTTCATGGATCAAAAAAATTTGGATTGTGTGTTAATATTTTGTCTATTTTTTTGATGTTCATGTACTTAATAGCTTTAAGGGGGAAATTTACACTCCTACATAAAAATATATTTAAATAATTTAATTTAGATAAATGAGTTGTCATTAATATCAAATGTCATAATAAATATTATTAATGATACATTAAAGGTAAGATATTCAATTTTAAATTTGATGAAGATTGTATTATATAGATGTAGAAATTAAAACTTAAGAGGTTGTTAGAGAAATATTGTTGATTTAGATTCAATTGTGTATTTGTCATACTTTGCCTTTACTAGTGTAGAAGTGATCTTCATTAGTATAGATCTGAATTTTTGATGTGTGAATCTAAATTTTAAGATTAAGCTTGCAAAATGTTGATAACTAAAATTTCATTGTTACCATCTTTTGGTGTCTAAATATGAGCAAGGACTAGCAATGTTTACTAACACCTTTAACAAATTTGTCAAGTTGTGAGGTCATGTTCTCCTGAGTCGAGCCCATAGTTGGAACAATTCAGTGACTTTAAAAGAAAGATTGAGGATAGCAAGTAAGTGGTGCAATAGACCTAAGATAATGTATGCTAATGTATTGTTTCAGTAAAATTGTTATGATACTCTCATAAATACTCTATGATAACTCTTTAATAATCATCGAAGATTATCCGAAAATAAATGACTACATGTCCTTAAATATAACAATGAAGCAGATGAATCAACAAAAGTATGCACTAGGCCAACTCACAACAATTTGTAGGAGGAAATCAATGAGATCTAATTTTTTTAAATAGGTTCAAATACACAACTATGGAAATTACTTTGGTCAAGACTCTACACTAAAATCTAAATCCTAGTGATGTATGGAGGATCTAAGTATCAGCATCAATCCTTAGAGATGAGCAATCATGGGATGGATATGTGGTGATGTTATGAGTCAAATTCATGCAAGAATAGGACTTGTAGGGTAATTGTCGCATAAAAGACATTCTAACAAAATTGGAATCAAAATATAAGAGAAGAGAATGTGGGTATGCAATTTTCAACATTATATTTTACCCTGAGATCAATGTGCATGTGAACTACAATGGGGATTCATGTAAAATTAAAGTAGGTACACAAATGAAAATTAAATATGTTTCACCCTCGAAAGAATTTAGATTTTCTCAAAGTATGCAGATCTTCTTGGGCAATAGCATAAATGTGTGTCCCATTGTTTGTACTAAGTGTTATTCATAAATCAACATCTAAAAAATAAATCATTTTCTCACTTATAACATGCAAACCATAAAGAATTTGAAGATTAATATAAACTAATTATTTCTTATGATAGTTGACTTATGATTACCTTAACTCTTAATTAAGCTATATAATCGTTAATATACTACTATATAGGTAGTTAAGTAGTGGAGGCATCCAATGCATAAATATGGTATTAGTAGGAGGTAGAGATTAGTTATCATCGTGATATTGAGTAATATGTTTTTATGGAAGTATAATGTGTTGATGTAGAATATTATAGTTATTAAGTAAGTATGTAGTTATACACTTGGCATTAATCCATCTTAGTTGGCTATGTGGCGAAATGGAGAATCGATCAAATTCTTCCAAGATAGATGCCACATCTTTTTTCTATTTCAGAGAAACAAATTCTCAACTAATATTAGTGTGTATGAGTCAAATTCTTAGGCGTCCCAACCACTTATCACTATATGTAAAACGTTGTTCATAATATTCAACAACTCATATTATTCATTTGTGTGTTCTTATTTGTAAATTTATTTCTCTCTTCCAAACATGAGATTGCTTATCCTTCTTGGCCTATCAAATACTAGTGTTTTGTCCAAGAGATCTTCATCTCTTACATGGTATTAGAGCTATTTTGTTCAAAGGTGGTGGTTAACTTTTTAGAGTCAATTTCTATAAATGAGATTTGCATTTGTTCATTGTTGTTTGTGTGTGCATCGATTGAGACACATAAATTTGTTATTTATGACCCATTAGTTTGTGGTGGCTCAATTTATTTGAGGGAAAGCAACTGAAAAATGTGAAAGGAATACATATATGTAAGGCATATTGAAGACATTTATACAAGGTGTTATCAATAAATGTGTGGGTATCTCCAAGAAATGTATAATTGTTTCTAGTAACTATAAGGTGATTGACAAACTTGTGTAGACTAGTAAGAAACACTATGATATCTAGGGAAGTGTTTGTAGTAAGAAGGCATGGTATTCATCCTCCAAAGGTGAAATCATTGAGGTTGGCATTTATCCTAGGACTTATGTTAATAGAAGGAGAGGAAGCTACACAAATTTTAGCATATATTCACATGGTAGGGATGTGTGATATATATAATCATGTGATTTGTACTAGCAAGGGCTTAAAATCAGCCCCCTGTGTATTTTCTACCAAAATTTTGTGATTCCATTTTTAAATAAATTTATATGTTAATTTTAAAAAGGCTTAAAAATCAAAAGCATTGCAACTTTTATTAGTAGCTCAAAATTGAGTGTCATTTTTTGCATTTTTTTTGAGCTTGTTGCATTGGAAAATATTTTGCATTAATTTCTTAAAGTACCATTTTTCTTATCAAATTGGTAAAAAAAAACTATGCACTAAAAATATAAGGTTTATGTGATGAAAGAAAATAGGTGCAAGAGGCAATCACTAGGATGGATAATGAAACTAGGAAGCTTGCACCTAAATTCATCTCACACATTAGAAGGAATATGATCCACTAAACTCAAGGAGGCTCAAGTGTTGAGTGGATGCAATGGGTTTCCTTTTCTATTGAGTTAAAATTTAACTATGTAAAATGGAAAGTGAAGAATGCAAGATGTAGGTTAAAAATGGGATAAATTGTGCATACAAATATATCATAGACTATAAGCTCAATTTCAACACCAGATCTTGAAATAAGAAGCTGAGACTAACCTATGATCCAAATTTCAGTTTGGAATGGCAAGAATAGGGTGACCTGGAGGGTATGGGGCAACCTGGCTCACCAAAAGCCCTTGGAGGCACCTGAGACCTGGCAATTTTTTATGAGACTTCTATCACCTATAACTTCTTGTCAAATCTGCCTATAACTCAATTTGTAACTTTGCCACATGTAACTTACACATAAAAAATGAGAGAGTTGTTGGGAGAAAGAGGTTTGTCAAGCAGTCAAATCTCTATATAGGAATTAATCTTTGTAAGAATTACTCTAATGCAATATAAGAATTTTCCTAAGACAGTATGCCAAGGTATATAAGCCCAATGAATAGCACAAACAAGAGAGAGAAGATGGACAATAATAAATTGTATTCTCATCAATATGATCAAATGGGTCAATGATAATGGATTGACTCGGTCGGAAACCAATTCAATGATATATAATGTAGAAGTGTTTTCTTATATAAGAAAGGCAATAAGAGACTATGATTAGGAGAAAGTAAGCCATCACCCATACAAGATGGAATCACATGTTCACCAAAGATGGATCATCCTCCATTGTGCAATGAAGTATGTGTAACATGTGGAGAAATGTGATAATGATAAGTGATAAGTGCATTGAAGGTGGAAACAACACATAAAGTGGAATGTGATAACATCTATTACCACCTAAATTGGAAATTCTCCTACACTATGTGCTAAAATAAGATGCAAACTCCTAAGTGTCTCATGCATAAAATACTATGTATGCATTATCCTAAGAAAACTTAAGTAAGTGTAATTAAGAATATTTAATTACACCAACACCCCCCCCCCCCTAAATGCAACTTAGGGGAATGCACTTAAAATCACAATGCAAGGTGGGTCCTAGCTACTAGGCCGTGTTAGGTACCCATGTACAATATGCAAGTGCAAGTGCAATGCAATCTCTCATAAAGAGGAGAAAGGGAGAAAACCCACTGGGACAAAACTCCCCTCCAAAAGAGAGATGAAAAAACACATTCTCTCAATGATGAATGAGAGAGAAGAAGAGAAACCATGAAGACCCCCCCCCACAATGTCAAATCACCTACAAAGATAGTCCAAGATGTTGACCAATGTTCCTTTATAGGAAGAAAATAGAGCCAATTTTGCACCAAGAATGTCAAACTATGACAAAATTAGGTTACCAATGTCGATATAGAATGACTAATGAATCTTCACTGCAATATGATAGAGATCAGGCATGAAGAAAACTAATTGAGCATCAACTGGATACTCTTTGATGATATATTAGAACAATCAAAGTATTAAACAGAGTCATGCACGCTAATAAATAATTGGCTAATTTGTGCGTTCTAAGTCTCCTCTAGAGACATGCACCAAGTCTTACAATATAATTCCTAATCTACTAATATAGGGATTACATAAATTATGTCATCAATGACAAAGTACAAAGAAAGATGACAACATCAAATAACAAATGTGCAAAACTGGTGTATACACCTTAAAGTGGTCAACTCAAGTCAACATTATAGATTAATTAATAAAGCCATTAACTAATTAAATTCAATTCAAGAGGGATTAATTAAACTATGTTGATTTAATCAATTAGTTATATAATTCAATTCAATAAATCAAATCCAACCCATCTAATTCCCCTAAATGACTAATTTAATTAATTGTTTAAATTAATTAATTCCTAAATTCTTTCAACAAAGGGACAAAAATCAATTAGCTAATGAGAAGAGAGGATTGGGAGCACATGGATCACTCCAAGGCTTTGCTATCATAGCCACTCATTTAGCCATTTCTATTCTCACCACTAATTTTGTCATCTTGTCCCCTATTTGAAACATAACTCAACCTCTCTCATCTAATCATGGTTAAAGCACTCTACTCCCCACCCTTGGGAAAATCTTATAAATAGAATGCATTTCTCAATGCAAACCACCACTTTACATCCACTATCATTTGCATCACCATTATAGTCAAATATACATCCATGTTTAGAATAATTCAAATTTAATTTAGCATTAAATTCATCATCTAGCATAATTGCACATAATTTTCACTCTCATTTTAAGGATTGTCACTTTAGGATTGCTCATTTGTAGTTGAGAGCACTCTTACAGTCTTCTTAGATAGGGAACCATGAGACGATTTAAGGATTTCAAGTTTGATTATTTATTTAGTATGGATCTTTAGCACTAACTTGATATTATTTGATATAATGTCTCATGTGGGTATTTTACGTACAACAAATGGTGCTCACTATGGGACAAATGCCTCAAACTAAAATTTTTATAAACTTTTGATCATTTTGTTAAATTTGTGTAGCAGATTTGAGATTTCCAAGTTCAGGAGCACATATACACAGAAGTTCAATGTGTAGGAATAAAAATTTTGCGCATGTGTAGTAAAGTTTGGCATGTATGATTCTTTCAGCGCGTGCAATATTTCTTCTATCTCCTATCTAAATTTCTTTCAGCGCCTAGGAATGAACTTTTTGACGCCTATCTTACATTCATACAATGTGTATAAAGGAAACATTTATTTAGAGTGTAGGAGATAAATAGTAGCACTTGTCAAGAAACTTTTAGTGTGTACTAGATAAATAATAGTGTGCATCAAGTTTTTAATAGTGCCTGCAACCTGCAATTTGAAATTTTAAAATTTACAGATCTAAATTCAATTAAAATGTTTGCATATGTCAGAACATAAAAAGGTGAGGAAACTTGCGGTTCGAAGTCCAGATTATTACAAGGGAAAAGAGGTAAAAAGGATTAACAAATACACAAAAGTAATTCATAATGCAAATATTGTTGAAAGCTTCGATGATGACATTAAAGCATATAATCATTACATCAAAATGCTAAATTTGCATCAAGCTTTCTATAATATTCCTATGATCAACTATAATGCTTCAACTTTTCAGATATTTTCATAAATTTGGTTTTAAAATTCTTTCATGTTTGTGCAAATATTTGTGATTTTCTTCACTTTGGATTGTATTGTGTCAGATTAACATTTGTAAAGGGGATGTTTATGACTGGGAACAATCGTTGAGGTACGTATTGAAAAAAGATAAAACATTATTAAAAAATGTGCATAAGCTTCGAACAAGGTGAGTCTTAAAGAGTTTTTATTTTAAGTCATTTGCTTAACTTGTAACATTCCAAAATTTGAAGTCTACCCTAATTAGAAACCTATTATTATTTTCCAAATAAGGCATCAGGCCTATGCTCTCATATTTTAAGATGATCAAAATGCCAAACATGTTGAATTTGACAATAGAAGTGAGGTTAAGGAATGAAAAAACACTAAAATAAAGCCTCTTTGTTTTTTAATGAAAAGCATTAGGCTTATGCTCTCAACTTTTTAAGTTGATCAAAATGCCAAACATGCTCTAATTCCATAGGTTAAAGGATTGGAAAGAATAAAATTTGTCAATTGTAATTGGAAGTGGAAAGTAATAGGGATATTATCTCATCCTTATTAGGGTGATCAAACTCATATACCTACTTTTTATTTCATTTCATTGCTTTCATGACAAGCTATTTTGATTTGAAACTTAGAAGGGTCGCCTCCCAAGACTTGCTTTCACATATCCAGTGAGAGGGACAACCTAAAGTGTGTACTGAGAGGGGAGGGGTGAATCAATACTCTCAAAAATTTTATCACTTAACCTTAATCCTTTTAGTAATCAATTGTATTACCAACCATATATGTTATTCTATCTTTGTGTATGTTATATCAAATCATAAACTCAATTAGCATGTAAACATTCATAGAAACATTCATGAAATGTATTGACACATGACACAAGATTTGGTAACGTAGAAAATGATGAACTATAACTGATTGAATGTTTCAAGATGTTAAGTTGATGATCACCAAGACATAGAAAGTTAATACAAGACATTAAATCAGTTAATGTATTGTATTGTCATTGATGTCAACTTGATATAATCTGTATGGTCAAGTACATATTGCTAAAAGACTTCAGAGAACCAATGAATCAAAGGTTATGTTATCAGTAATGCATAAAATTCAAGTATTCACAAAGTGATTGTATACACCGACAAAGTGCACACTGACAGACACAGTAAAAGAGAAAAGTCATAGTATTACCCAATGAGCAAAAGCACAACATTACCGATGACAAAAGTCACAATGTTACCCAACGAGAAAAGTCACAGTATAACCCGACAAACAGAATTACAGTGTTGCCCGACGGATGGAGATCCTGAAGACAACTGAAGTCACACCGACGGAACAGTTAGTTGTCACCGACGACTAACTGAAGTAGTGATTGATAGAACAAAGAGTTCAGAAATGACAAAATGCTTAGTTGTCAAGAGCTAAAAATAGACTTAACTGATCCTTATCATTGTTTTAATCGACAAGATAAAGCTGAAGATAACTAAAGGATTTGAAGCTGCTTTATCCAGTTGGCAAGAAGATCTCTACAAGATAAAACATGAGTTTTTCTTTAAATCTAATTGGCAAGAATTTTGGATCACGCAAGATCAAGAAAGCCAAGAAATGGTGAAATCGTATCTATATAAGAGACAAGCTTATTCATTATGAATAAGGGGAGTGACAAGAGAATATATGCTGAAGAGATTCTGAAGGAGAAGAAAGTCTTCATTCAGACCTGATCAATCAAGCTGAGGAAAGAGTTAAATTCTGTAGACACTGATGAACAAAGATATAACATCACAAAGCATAACAGTGTGGAGCAAAGGTATTGAATTGATAACATTGATCAAAAAGGTAATGCACTTATAATAGATCTGAAAATCTACAATTCAAGTTGTATATGTGAACAGATCAATTTACTATTTCAGTTTAACCATTGAAGCATCAAGTCTCTTAACTGAGTAGGACTTAAAAGTCTTTTCTAATTGAGATACATCCCAAGGAGTATCAAAATTTTTGATTATACAAAGTAGCATTGGATGTGTCTGATACCTATTGACAGGCCAAGTGAGTGTTTGATCAAGGTTGGTAGCATTAGATGCCAGATACTAAGTGACAAACTATTCTTTTAAATCCTCTAACAAGGTCACACCTAGTAGTGTGTTTGTAACCTTTAACAGGGTTGGCTCTTAACTGAGCTCACTTCAGAAGAGTGAAAATTTGGGGTACCAGTCCCAGTGGTTTTTCCCTTAACTGTGTTTCCATGTTAAAAATCCATGTGTCATGTGTCTATGAGTCATTACTTTATTGTTTTGCATTTCACATGAGTAAATCTAGCTTGATCGGTATACACTACTTATTTACTGTGTTTTGGTAAATAGAAAGACTGCTTATCAGTAAACTTATAGGAGAAGGTTTTACAAAGCATTCCGACAAGTAGTAATTTGATATAAGTATTTGAAGGCATTCATCTTGTAGTGCTGAATATAAGTAGAGGCTTAAAAGTGGTAATAAGTTTTAAGGATTAATTTTTGAGGCCACTGATTCACCCCCCCCCCTCTTAGTTATTACTAACAATTGGTATCAGAGCTTGTGTGTTTAGAAGGAAGGTTTCAAGACCTAAGCTAAAGATCACAATATGAACAGACAAGATGTGCCCAAGTTGAACAAAGACAACTTTGCTTCATGGCAAAGTAGGATAATACTCCACTTATCAGGTATTGGAGATGATGTTACTCAATACTTAGATACTGAATATATGTTGCCCATAGGAGCACCCACAGTTGAACAAATGAGAGAAAAGCATGAGCACGACTGCATGATGATAGACCTTGCTTCCTCACTCTCCAATGTTGAATTTGAAGATGTCAAAGCATGCACAAATGCAAAGCAGCTATGGGATAAATTAAAGCTTGTACATGGTGGTGATAAAAATGTCTTGAGAGCCAAGGCAGAAAGCCTTAGAGGAAAGTTTGATCTCAGAATGAAAAAAGGTGAAAACATCACACAGTACATCACAAGAATCAAAGAGGTAGTCAATTCTATCTGAGGAGTTGGAGGTGTATTGGATGAAGATACAATGGTAAGTAAAATTCTAAGAACCTTACTGCCTACTTATGCTATTAGAGTATCTGTCATACAAGAAATGAGAGCAGTAACAAATAGCAATGTTACTCTAGATAGTTTGATTGGAAGACTGATTTCATTTGAAATGAATAACTTTGATAATAGTGTCTTACCAAACATAGAGTCTGCATTCAAATCTTCTTTGAGAATAAGTAAATCAAGTCATAAACACACTATGAGAAAATATAGTGATAGTAAAAGTGAAGAAGAAGATCTTGATGAAATTGAAGCATTTATGGCAAGAAGAATACAAAGATGAAAAGGTAAATACAAAGGTAAATTACCACTTGTTTTTTTTAATTGTAAAGAGATTGGACACTTTGCAACAAGATGTCCTAACAGAAGAAAAGATGACAGAAGTAATGACAGGTCGTTTGAAAAGAAGTTTAACAGAGGTGATTACAGAAGCAACCGACAATCAGAAAGAAGATATACCGAGACTACAAGGACAAAGGAAAGAAGGCCAATTACCTAGCTAAATGCAAAGATGAAGATACTGACACCGAATTTGATGAAGACAACAAGATGGTGTTTGTGGTAGTAAAAGATGATTCAGATGATGATGAAGAAAGGTATGTAGAAACTGCACTCATATCTAAAGTTAGTAAAAATGATGTCTAGATCATAGATAGTGGTTGCACTCACCATAT
>MU225001.1:2837531-2897241 GCA_018584345.1 Thuja plicata | reverse complement strand
AACAAAGTGGTAAAGAATTGAAATGCTTAAGATCAGATAGAGGAGGGGAATTTATTTCAGATGAATTCACTAACTTTTGTAATGAGCATGGAATCAAAAGACAGGTCTCTGCACCGAGAACACCACAACAAAATAGAATTGCTGAAAGAAGGAACATATCCATTGTTGATTGTGCAAGGGCACTAATGATAGAGAAAGGCATAACTCAAATCTTCTAGAGGGAACTAGTCAGTACTATTGTTTACACATTGAACATAGTACAATTGAAGAAAGACACCAAGAAGGCACCCTATGAGCTATGGTATGGTTACACACCTAATGTAAGTTACTTCAAGATCTTTGGTAGTCAATGTTATATCTTAAAAGATGATAGAAATGGAAAGCTTGACTCCAAAAGTGATGAAGGAATCTTTCTAGGGTATTCCACCAAGAGCAAGGCTTATAAATATCTCAATAAAGCCTCTAACAAAATTGTTGAAAGTGCAAATGTAAAGATAGATGAATTTGTAGAGAAGAATGAAAAGGAAAGCACAAAAGAACCAAAGGACTACAACAGGTTTGTTTACAATGAAGAACCTAACACTCTACCCGAGCACCAATGTAGAGCTCTTGAGCAACAAATTATTGCACCTGGGCATCAGACTGCAAATACCAAAAATTAGGATATTGCTCAAGATGATGTACCAAGTGATGGAGATCAGAATGAAGGACACAATAATGATCAAGATGATAGACAAAGAATTGAATCTGTACTTGCCAGATATGTCAAAAGGAACCATCCATAGAACCAGATCATTGGAGACAAGAAGGCTGGTATGAGAACCAGAAGTAAGTCTCTAAACACAAGGTGTCTAATTTGTGATTTTGAGCCAAAATTTGTCAATGTTGCACTTGATAATGATGAATGGATTAGTGCTATGAATGAAGAGATTGAGAAAAAAAAGACATGGACACTTGTAATGAGACCATATGACAAGAATTTCATTGGTACAAAATGGATATTCAGGAATAAACTGAATGAGAATGGAGAAGTCACCAGAAACAAAGAAAGACTAGTATGCAAGGGGTATACACAAGAAGAAGGGATTGCCTATGGAGAAACCTTTGCACCCATTTCTAGGCTAGAAGGAGTGAGAATATTACTTGCTTATTCTGCATGTAAAGGATTCAAGGTATACCAAATGGATGTCAAATTTGCATTCCTAAATGGAATACTTGAGGAAGAGGTATACATTGACCAACCAGAAGGGTTTGTTGATCCAGACAAGATGAACAAGGTATGTAGATTACACAAAGCCTTGTATGGATTGAAACAAGCACCCCGAGCCTAGTATAAAAGACTTCATTCCTATCTCATAAGTATTGGATTTGTAAGGACTAGTGAAAACAGTAATATTTATTTGAAGGAAGATACTGATGCTAACATTTTGATTGTGGAAATATTTGTTGATGACATCATATTTGGAGGCAATGATATGCTATGCAAATCATTTGCAAATGAAATGAGCAAAGAGTTTGAGATGTCTATGTTTGGAGAGATCAAGTTCTTTCTTGGTCTACAGATCATGCAACAAGATGAAGGTATTTTCATTACACAATCCAAATACATCAAGGAAGTGTTGAAAATATTCAAGATGGAAGATTCCAAGCCAGTTGGAACATTGATGGAAATTGGATGTAAGATGAAAAAGGAGGACAAGTCACCTGAGGTAAATCAGACTTTGTACAGATCAATGATTGGAAAACTCATTTATGTTGTACATACTAGACTAGATATTGCACATGCAGAAGGAATAGTTGCAAGATTTTCTGCTAATCCTAGGAAATCACATATGACTGCTGTGAAAATAATCCTAATATATCTAAAGAATACCGAGGAATATGGCTTATGGTATAAAAGAGAAGGCAAATTTGAACTTAAGGTCTTTACCGACGCTGATTGGGCTGGAAACATTGATGACCAAAAGAGCACAACTGGAGGAGCATTCTTTACGGGTGACAGACTTGTCACATGGATCAGCAAGAAGCAAGGATGCATCTCTTAGTCTACTATAGAAGCAGATTATATTGTTGCTACTGCAAACTACTCAAATATTGCATGGATCAAACAGTTACTGGAAGGTATACATATGAAAATTATTGAACCAGAATTTATCTATTGTGACAATACTAGTGCAATAAAAATTTCCAAGAATCCAGTCATGCATACTAAAACAAAGCATATTACTATCAAGTATCATTATTTGAGAGAATAAGTTCAAGCAAAGGAGGTGATACTTGAGTATGTGCAATCAAAGGAACAATTAGTTGATATATTCACCAACCCACTACCCAAGGATGCATTTGAGTACTTGAGAAAGAGACTAGGGATCAGACCCACTAAACCTAATGATGATATATCTACTCTCAAGGACTACCTCTAAAAGATATCCAATCTAATCAGCATATGACTGGAAGTCTTTCTCAGGCTTCAAAGATCATAGACCAAAAGCGTCCATGTTCTTCAACACTGATCATGCCTACTCAAAATGATTGTCCATCAACCTGTCAAGAATCCCCTACGCAGATCAAAACTCCTGCCTTGTCCTTCAAAGTGGCTCCATGTCAAGAGGACAGTCCAAATTGGGAAGAAACAAATATCATTAATGATCAAGATCAAGATACCATTCATCCTTATCCAATGGTTGACCAAAGTCACATATCTCAAGAGTCTCATGATTATTTTATCATCCCCTTCCATGTCTTCCCAAAAGAAACCCTTACATCTCCTATATCTTATCCATCTCCCAAGCAAGGTCAAGATATCCTTTATGACATCTCTAATGGGCCTATTAAAAATCAAGAGAAAGGTACCCTTTATACACCATCTAAAGATCCTTGTCAATATCAGAGCATACCATCATCTCCTTGTCATGCTCCTCCATATCCACCTCAAGAAACCATCATTCCTCTAAATCCCTTTGAGAAAATAAAATCTCCTCAAGCTTCAGTTGCTCCTATCAAAGCTAATAATGAACCTACGGGTATAAAGATGAATCCTAATGA
The DNA here is from genome assembly GCA_018584345.1 of Thuja plicata. NCBI lineage: Eukaryota > Viridiplantae > Streptophyta > Pinopsida > Cupressales > Cupressaceae > Thuja > Thuja plicata. Next base: position 2,894,196 of record MU225001.1, on the reverse strand, counting down.
TGAGATCCTTGGAATTGCATCTCACTCTAAAGATTTCGATATCCCTTCCACACCTTATATCCCTCCATTCAAAAGTAAGCATCAACCTTCTTCATCTTCCAAATCCATCATTGGTCCTTATATCTCAAAGCTGAAATCGTCAAACCTTCCATCTATTTTGGTTCCTTATATCCCTCCATCTACCATGCCTATCACTACTAGCTTGTCATCCACTTACCCTATCCCCTATTAAGACCAACAAAAACATGCATCCTTGAACCCTCCTTATCAACCAATTCGCATGAACCAGTCATATTGATCCTATCCATCCACAAATCCCAAGCCTTTTGGAAGTAATTTGGATGTGAAACAAAGAAATTAGAAATACAAGAATCCACTTGCATATGAAGATCACTATGTCCCATCTAATCAACATGTGACTACAACAAAAAATGAAATACTCAAGAGACCATAAAGGTCCACTAAGAAAAGAATAATATCAAAGAAAATATGGGTTCCTAAATCCATCATGGAAGAATTGTGTTCTAAATCCAAGAAAAGCATAATATCAAAGAAAATGTGGGTTCCTAAATCCATCATTGAGGAATTGCGTTGTAAATCATCCAAAAGCAAAGGAAAATCAAAAGCTATGTGGATTCCCAAGTCTCTTCCAAAGGACTTGGATACAAAAAGAAAATCAAACGCTATGTGGATTCCCAAGTCTCTTCTAAAGGACTTGGATACAAAAACAAAATCAAAAGTTATGTGGATTCCAAAGTCTCTCTTAAAAGTCTTGAAAAAAAAAGAGAAGTCAGAGTTGGCATCCAAGCTTCCAAAGTCTTCCACTTCATCTCCATCTAAACATCTCCCATCTTCTAACTCTATTTTGGGTCCTCCTGTCCCAAAATCCATTACCTTGAATACTTCATCCATCTTGGGTCCTCGTGTACCAAGATCCGTATCCACTTATCCATCAAAGTCTCAATATATTCCATGCACTTTTCCTCCATCTGTCCACTACCCTTCAAGGGGCGTGTCAATGTTGATCTTATCACCATACCCTATCCAATATCCTGCACCTACCTCTTACCCATCCATCCCATATCCTTCCATTCCTATTATCCAATCTATCACATGAATCCTTGACTACCATCTCCCTTACCCTCCATATCATTCTTCTCTATCATCACCCTATCAACATCTTTGATCATACTTTCAACGGCCTTGGCCTATCATAGCATATCTTTCAAAGGAGCACTATCCAAAGAGAAAGAAGCTTAAGTTCCTCCATGAACTCAAAAGTACAAAAGAAAAAGAAGAAATAAAAGTGCCTTGGTGAAAACCTGGTAAACAGACACCTTGGTAGCAAAAGTAAAGAGAAATCAATCTGTCCTATGGTGAAAACCACTTCTTGTGGCGCCTTGGATAAATACCATGATGATAAACTGGAAAATAGGTGTCATGCGTAATTCCTCCTACTTTCACTCTTTACTAGGGGCAAGTTCCTTCCATGTAATCCTATCTATTATATCTTACATCGAGCAAGTTCATGAGCATCATGTTCCTTCTGTTGATCTTGACAAGGTTGAGCCTATCCATGAACACATCATGAATCCTGACATTCATTATCCTTTCCATCATCCTATTCACTTTCCCTCATCCATGGTACCGTATCATGATCTTTCTTATCCTAATTTGATACTCACTATCTTTGAACATCCTTTGCAATAATCCCAAAACATTCACTTATACCTCCATCACCCCTTATCCCAATTGCGCTATCATAGATATATCCTATCCTATCAAATTGACCCCTTGGTTTTGATCTAAATGAAGAACAAAAATTGCAAAACTATTTCTCAAATGTCTCTTGACATGTCGATTCTTTTGGATCACATATTTTTCATGACATCAGGTTATTTTCCTATATGTTATCCAACACCGCTCCATGAGCCTACATTGCGATATTCATTTTTTCCCTAGCTTGGGTAATCTTGAGGAGACTGTCTTTCAGGGTTGCATTCACCCTCTTCATCCATCATTGTCTTTTCACCTCATCCATTAGCTTTCTAATCCATCTGTAATGATCTCTACCTTGCTAGACATTTGGGGCAAACCAATGTGATCTTGCTTGAGACAAGAGTAATCTCTGAAAAAATTAGAAAAAGTCCTAAAAAAATGATCATCTTGGTAAAAACCTAGCAATAGGTGCCTTGATGCATCAATCAAAAAAATCAAAAAATGGAAAAATGGAAAAATACAAAAAAATTGAAAAATTGAAAAAAAGGATGCCATCACAGACATGCTTACTAGGTTTTCAATGATCACATCACTAGGAAAGACCCCATCACTTGGGGCATCTCATCTTCATCACATCAAATCAAGTTGAGATTATCAAATAATCAAACAACAACCTAATCAATTGTCTTATGCAGTGATGGATGCACTCAAAACCAGACAGATCGGTCTTAGACAAGTCATTCATGTATGAAACCAGGCACATTGATCAAATTGGCTTCATCACTTCAAATCAAGTCAATTTCTACTAAATATCATCTCTACCAAGTAGGTGAAAACCTAGTAAATAGGTGCCCTTGGTAGCAAAAATAGAATCTCTGCCAAGTAGGTGAAAACCTGGTAAATAGGTGCCTCTTGTACTCAACGCTCCATCTATCAATGCTTAGTCTTGGCAATCCTTTGCTTCAGTTTGTACATAGCTTTCAGTCACTTTCATGACACTCTGGTTCTTCTGAGAACCCTCCTGGCTTGAAACCAATCCAAAGTCCTAACCCAGGGGCAATCAAATCAGTTTTGTCCTCACAGTATGAGTCAAGTCAGTCATCGTCGTTTGCTAGGGGCATCGGTCCCCAAATTTGATCGCATATTTGGTTTACACCAGAGTTAGTAATCTTTTCATTTTTGAAGGACAACTTGCTACTAACACAAACAGGTGTTTCTCAACACCATAATCAACAATGGTTCTTAACACTATCTTGGAAGCATCTGTGTTTCTTAACACATATTGGATATCGAAAATGTAAACAATAGATCGATAGTAATCAAACACAAAGCACTCACAAGCACAATGATGTTTCTCAACACCTCCTACATATACACATCCAAAAACTTTGAAACTGGCTGAAATATGTTGAACTTCTATTTGTATGCTATCTATTTTCATTGATTCGTTAATCTTTTCTTTGTCTACTGCTTGTTGGTGTGGTCCCAATGATCCAGCAATGTCAAATAAACTGGGTGTATGTGGTAAGAGCTTCTGCATTAAGGCAGAAATTCCTCACATCCCTTCATCCTATTTATTTGTACACCAAGGTGAGGTCGAAACTATCTCCTTGACTGTTATTTCTCTCCTTGTTTACGTAAGATTGCACTCATGGTTATCTTGGCTTTGGATGCCTCAAAACTGGTGTACTCTTGCACCATCAAATGGAAATAACATTTAGGTCATCTTGGCTTTTGTGCCTCGATGCTTACATTAGTTTCCCATATCTTATCTGATGAAAGTCATATTCATATTCTTATGGTGGCAGTGGCACCAGTAAGGATTGTATCGACTTCGATGTTCCAAAAATGCTCAATGATGAAAATTTTCAAAGCTAAAGCTCAGTGACTACACCTTAGGTTGCATTCATGTTAGTCTGCATCTACATCTGCATCTGCATCTGCATAGTATTGAAATCAACATAATAACTGTATCTCTCTTCAATATGAAGGATCTGAGGTTCTAATCGATCAATCTTCTCATCGTCAAGTGGTCATTTTTATGTGAACATGACATCCCTTGCTAAATCAACTGTCCTAATTCTATTTTCAGGGTCGAAATCAAAATCAAAATTTAACCACTTGCACAACCAATGGAAATCTCTCATGCTTTTCTTCTAATCAATCCTTGTATATTACTTTTGGTCAATATCGGTCAAACAAGACCTGTCATCAAGTACATCTTTTGTCCTAACCACTTGGGACCTATTTTAATCACATCAGTTTCTTCCTAAATTGTCTAATCAATCGAATTGCTTCTCATCACTAGAGCACCTAGCCATATTTTGATTTCGCTCCCGAGGGGGCAGGATCTGGACATCAACATTCCAGTGATCACATCCTCAATCAAAACCTCATTGCTTGGGGCATCTTAGCTTCATTGCATCAAATCAAGTTGAGATCATCTTAAAATCAAAGGCAACCTTATCAATGGTCTTATACAGTGGTGAATATACTCAAAACCAGACAAGATCGGTCTTATACGGGATATTCATTATTGAAACCAGATACATTGATCAAATTGGCTTCACTGCTTCAAATCAAGTCAATTTTCTTTCTAATCAAAATTTCTTAATGGTAATCAATTTCATTGCTTCAAATCAAACTGGTTATTTGTTCAAACCAATCAAAAGGTTTAAGAGTTCCTGACAGATGTTTAGTTTCATCACTTCAAATCAAACTAAGCATTTTGTTTTATATCTTTTGATCAATCTTCGTCCAATCAAGCTCGAAGTCAGTCTTATTCTTCAAAAGAATGGTTTTCATTACTTCAAATCAAACTATTCTGGGTCTTCTCGCTAACATGTCTTTGAATCAATGCGTTGATCGCACATCAATTCAAAGAGGGGCAAATGTAATCACCTAAAAATGGTCATCTAAACCCTAGACCCCCAATCTCAACAATTAATCAAGAAACCCTAATCTTGATTATTTTAAGTCCTAAATCAAACAAGCAATTCATCGAATTTGAACTGATTTGACCTAAACCTTAGGTCCTAATCAATCATCGTACTTGATTAATTATTTAATTCCTAAAATCATAATACATTGACAAATAAACCTTATAATAATTATTTAATTGATATTTTGATATATTAATTAAATAAAAATTACAAAATTGTCAATTAAATCAAAAAGGAATTGAATTAATTATAAAAATGTAAATGTGCATTCAAAATCAATTAATTTATTAAAAATTCATATGACATCATCAAATTCAGTTGACTGATTATCAAAATGGAAATGATCCAGTTCCACTCAGTTAACTGATTCTCCACTGTTTATCATTTTGGAAACATTTCAGTTAACTGAAAATTAAATATGGAAGTTTCCAAAATAACTGATCAGTCAGTTCAATCAACTGACTCTCTCGACCAATTGAATCACTTGCACATGGATTATGCTTCTTCAATCGAATATGAGCCACTCTTTTTGTTTGATCTCAATCGTTGATTCGAGAGAGATTTCTATAAAAGAGAAACTCTTTTCCTTCACAAAGGATCCTAATTTTTTATTAACGTTATTATACTGCATTTTCATCTTAGCTTTCTTGCATTTTTTAGCTTTCATTTATCTAGCATTTGTTGTTTACTTTTATGTAATCATGCAAATCTAATCATAGAGAACACTTTGTTTTGGCTTTAAAATTGAATATCTCACATTTCAATTGGTGCTCTAAAATTGAATCTCAAGTAGATTGGATTAATCACAAATCTACATTTTGCATAATCATCTTAGATCATTTAGCATAGCTTTTAAATCCTTCATTTAGGTTAGTGTGTAGTCACTGAGCTTGCAATGATCTAAGAGAAAGCTCATACTCCTGCCTTCTAGAAGACAACAGGTCGACTCTTTCAGACATGTAGGATGAATGAATCCATATTCATTCCTGTATGCAACTGAAGAACAATGACCATGTTGAAGTGTATTGCTAAGTAAGAATGCCACTTTTAGCACGCACAAGGCCTACATAGGAGAATTAAATTCCAATTAGACATATACCTCTAGAAGTGGACCTATATCAAATATAATTTCAAGATTCATTATTCCAGAGACCAAAACTGTCGACCCGAAAGTGGGAAATAATTATTTTCGAACCCCGACATCCAAAAACTTTGGGATCCTAAAATTTGGATCTTGAATCAAGGTCAAGGTTGACCCTGACATAGGTCAAGGTTAAGGCTAACCCTAACCTATGTCAGGGTCGAGGTCAACCTTGACCTAGAAGGTTGACCTTGACCCTGAGGTCAAGAATCTCAGAATCACAGAGCAAAATGCCAGAAAAGGTATGAGAAAAGTAGAAAATAGGGCAGAATTAAGGGGAAAAATAAGATCCAAGTTAAATACCCATTCAAGGCACTTGAAATGACCCCAAACCACTTACTCGAAGGGCTAAAGCAATCCAAAATGGAAGTGCTTCCATTTTCGACGATACAAAAGTATTGTCCCAATTATCTTCCAACACCTTCAGGATGTGCAATTCAATCTGTATCTCTACTGACAACTCCATCATAAGCTCAACAACTGAAAAGTTGTTGTCATGTATGATTGTCTTTGCATGAGCTATATGCTTCTACATTACATCCATGTGTGGAAGGAGTTGGATTTGCATAGCTGTAAGAGATTCTCTTGTCCTTGCTTCTTCCCTTAGTAATTTTGCCTGCATATCTATCAGATACTTAATCTTCACAAAGTGTGCTGGACTCGAACTTGGGTTAAGTGTCAACTGGTTTGCACTTTCCTTCAAATTTGTATCTACCTTTGTCAGCTTATTCTTGATTTCCATGGTGAAGTTGGAAGTATCACTTAACTTTACAAATTATGAAGCAACGTTATTAATTGTAGTTTCTAGAGAGCTAATGAGATAGTTTAGCTTTACTTGATCGATTGCAATTTTACTTGCAACATTCTCTAGAAATTTATGCTCCAACTTCCTTTCTTCCTTCTGCATTAATTTTTCTTGACCAATTAAATCTTTATTGAACTTGTGGACTATATCAACAAGTTGGTCCATAATAGAATCATTCTCATTTACTTCTACCTCGAGTGCATCTAGGAATATACCTTTTATGTCCTTTAGCACTTTGTTCTCTTCTTTTATGCTCAAAGCTTTTGTTGTGTAGCTCTTTTCTTCCATAGCTCCCCTAGTATATCCATCTCCTCTACTATCAAGTTGGATGGATCCCAATTTGGAATCACAATATCTTTCACAAGATCAATATAATTAGTATTTGTTTCCTTTCCTTTTCCATTGTCCTTGGGATTGGGTGAAGGAAAAATTTCCTTACCTTTTCCACTATCATCCTTATCCTTTCCTTCCTCATTTTTCTCCTCAGTATTTAGTTGGAATAGGTCATTGACATTTTCTACACCAACTGTAGCATCAGTTCTCACTGAAGAAACATTCACAGTCACCTTTTGTGACTCGGTTAGGCTTATCCCAGTAGTAGGTGGAGCCTGATGCTCACTTCCTACTAGTCTAGATATAGATTCAGTAGAATTTTCCTTTCCTAGAGATAGGATGTTCTGTATAGGTGATTGGGGAAGGGGTGCCATCACTTCTACTACTATCTATTATGCATTGGACTCTTCAATAGTTTCCACCTCAGGTAAATATACATCATCAGTCTTTTCCTTGGGGTCTATACTTAGTATCGCTGCCTTATCTTCGTCCTTGATTTCCAAGACTATCTTTCGTATCTTTGTTGTGGCCTGCACAACATTCTCTATCTTCTTGTTCAATATCTTAAAGGTCCTGAACCTTGGAGTGTGATTGCTTTCATATTTGGTCATAGCCTCTTTAACCTCTTTATTTGTCATAGTAGGCATGACTTGCTTGAAGGTCTATTCTCTAATATCCTTTTCTGTTTGGACTGCATTGCTCCATGGAACATGTATTGCCTTGAATAGGTCTTTAGTCATGTGACTCTTCAATTCAGATGGATCATACTTCCATCTTGTCATTTTCTCTACAACTGCTTCCTCGATCTTCTTCTATTCATCCTTAGTTTTGGAAGCATATTTTAGTGATTTTAGAGAGCTCATACCACTACCTTCTCTTAGTTCTTCAATTTTATTCTCAAAGGTAGGTGGAGGCTTCTTAAATATGACTATATCTTCTTCTTCATCTTCCTTGGGCAATATGAGTTTCCTCCTAGATCTTCTTTTAGAGATGACAGGGGTAGAGATCTTTGTTTTCTGCTTGGGGGTTACCTCCTCCTCCTCCTCCTCATCCTTCTTCTTCTTCTTCTTCTTCTTCTTCTTAACTTCTTCTTCTTTGCTTTTAGAGATAGGAGGAGAGTCTAAATTTTTTCCATATTTCTTTCCAAACTCCTTTAACCTTTTCTTTCCTCTTTTCAAAATCTTAGGAATCTCAATTTCCAAAGAAATTATGCCTTTGGCTTCTTCATAGGTACCAAAGTATGGTGCTTTGGGATCAATAGGATCATTCAAAAGAGCCTCAATGATGTCTTTGGTCTCATTTATGTTAACCTCATACGCAAGAGGTTTCACCCATGCAACCCTAGGTTTGACTGCCTGAATATATGCTTTATCATCGTCAACTAGGAAGCAAACATCATCTTTTTAGTCTTCAACCAATTATTTAGGAATTCTATACCTATTCTTCATCTTCTGTCTGAACTCCTCAAAATATGCATCCATGATGCTCTCAAAATTATCTCCTAATTCTGATATGAAATCATTTATTTGTTACACTATGGGACTATCCTTCTTCCAAACAACTGTACCTTTGGTAGGGAAAAAATTCTAAATATAAAAAAATATGTAGACCAGAAGTGAACCAAACTTACACGGATTGGTCTTCGATGCTCGAAAGCTTTCCATGTTCTTGCTCAATTGGATGAGTTGCAACTTGACAAGGTTGAATAAAAGGTGGTTCTTGACCACCTTGTATGCCAAGTCCAAAACCTCACATGGTACATTGTTTGGTCAACTAGAACTATAGATTTTGTGTGCAATTGCATGAATCCCAAACTTTAATTCCATGTATGTAACTCCATTTAGTCTCATGCCTCTTCCATCCCACTCGGCAAGAGTTTTCTTAGTTATGTCATCTCAAGGTAGGGTTTTGGTAGCTTTTGACTTAACAAGCATAGGATACCTTGTAACACGGTGTACCATTGTCATGGTAATATTCACTGGTTTCTCTGGCCATAGATGCATGTCGTGAACATGGATTAGAAAAAACCTAATCCACTTAATCTATAAATTCTATGGCATATGCATGATATGAGTCAAACCCTTGACTTCTAGGTGTTTATGTTCTAGCTTCAAATTCCTGGCTTCATAGAGTTTCTCATATGCTTTATTTGTTTCCAATGTCCCGAGCTATTGAATTGTGAAATAATAGAAGGCTTGAATTTCATTGATCAAAAATACCCTCGGAGGAATTAGGGAATGAGCTCCCATAAGGTCTATCTCCTCTGCAATCCCTGGATGAAGCTTAAACTTTGAAGGTTCGCTAATAATATTCCTAACCAACATATCATATCCTTTCTTAACCTTGCTGCTACATGTAGACACCATGATTCTCAGAGGTTTGATAAAAATTTGCAACTTAAAGCTTTCAAAAAAAAATACTCTAAATCCCTTAAGGCTCTGAATCACTCTGCAAACTGAAAAATTTGTAAACAATAACCTTTCCAATTCATCTTTTATAAGAGATCTTACCATTGATTTTTCATTAAATGCTCCGTACATGGTAGCTAGCATAGCTTAGAATGAAGCTCGGTGAAAACTAACTTCTGCATCCTCAAAACCATACAACTTGACTTAACTCGGTTAAGGCTGTGTAACTAGGGCGTTACTGAGATCTTGACTCGATTAAAACTATAATGTGTCCTAGTGCATCAATATGCTAATTTGGATTTGCTAGCATGTCTGGAACTAATGTAGGATGGCTTGTATGTACAATTATAGTAGTCTCCTTGCATATTTATTTAGAGATGGTAGATCCACCCAACTCACTACTTTGGGTGCCATTTGATCCTTCATTGTTTTGATCTAAACTCTTAGGAGATTTCCTTACCCATTGCTAACTCATCTGAGTTCTTATTTCAGAAACTTTGCTTTGCCTTTCTCAAAACCAGTATCCACTTTTTCTCCGTTCATGCAATTCTTGCTTAGATGACCGAGTTGTTTACATACATAACGTCTCTTAGTAGGATTCATTTTTCTAAGGTGAGTCTTTGCACAATTTGCACCAATATGCCCATATTCACCATAATGAAAACATTTGCTCCATGTGTTGTAATCCCAACCAAAAGTTGCTTTAGCTAGTTGTTCAGCAGGGTTCCATTTCTTAGTTCCGCACTCGGAATATTTGTGACCTTGTTTGTTACAATTGAAACATTTTTCTTCAAAATTAGGTTTCTCAGTGCATTCACTTTCCCTATGTCCATGTTTGTTGCATCTGTAGCATTGACAATTAAACTTTGATTTTCCATTGCTCCAAAACTTATTTGTTGTGTGCCCTAACTTTCCACAATGATTACAAGTAGGTTTGTTGTTCTTTTGAGTTCCTTGCTGTGAGGATTCACCTTCTTCAGTATAACCTAATCTAGTCTATCCATGATTTCTGAGTTGAGTTTGCTCTGTCAATTGATCCATGCTTACCTGTGAATTAATCATACTCTCATTTGTTTGATTTTCAGTATTGAGATCATTCTGCAGTCTTTCATTTTTTGTCCTCAGATTGATAGCTTCTTGATTTACATAATTGAGTTGATTTATCGTATATGTTTCCTTAAGTGAAAAAAGATGAATTTCATTTTATTTTTCTTCTAATCTTGTACTCATCAATCTGTTATCTTATTGTGCCATTTCTCTGTCATTTTCTGCTTGACTCTTTTGTTCCATGACTTCACATATTCTGACTGAATGAATTTCTTGTTCTCTTTTCAACTTGCTGACTTCTTCATGTAAATTGAGATTCTTTGCAATTAGGTCTTCAATTGCTGCATCTGCTTCTTTGGAACTTCTTTCTTTGCATAAGTCTTCAATTCTTTCTTCTATGTAACTTTTTTCATTCATCTTTACTGCTAAATCTTTTCTTCTTTTTAGGGAAAGAGAGAGTTGCTCCTTGAGTTTTAAGATCTGATCCATGGCCACTTGTAGATCTATCTTTTCATTTTCAATGGCTTTCTCCAGTCTGTATATTTCCATTGCCTTTGATCTTTGCTCAAGCTATTAAACTTATGTTAAGAGAACCTTTGGCTCTGACCAACTATTTGAAATATGTTGAGGCTAGGTGACTAAGAGGGGGGGGGGGGGGGGGGGGGGGGGTGAATCAGGAACCAATAAAACTTAATCTCTTTAAACCTTTATTAGATTATCTAATCTGATTGCATGCATGAAACATAAAAGTAATAAACATCCACAACACTTGACATAATATTTGGTTACCCAGAAACCTTCCAAATAGAAAGTAAAACTGGGGTGGGGATGGTACCCACAAGATTTATTACTGTATTATAAATTTATCCTGTTAAAGCTTACAATTGACCACTTTTGATGGCCTGCCTTGTTAGGAGAAATAAAGATTGTTAGGTCCACCTTGTAAAAGGATTTAGTACAATACAATTATGTATGCAACTCTGTTAGGAGATTTGTAAAGGACTGCTAAGTCCACCTTGTTAGAGGATTTTGATGATGCACCTGTTAGGATGAACTAGTAGATGATTTTCTATGGAACTCTGATTTTCTGAATAAGATCCAATGATATAAAAACTAATCACCTAAATGTGATGGATGAGTCTCTGTTGTTCCTTATACTGTTGTAGCCTTCTAAACAATCTGCCACTTCATATTCACATACACTTCTACACACACACTTGGATAAACAAAATACCTTATATATATACCTTATCCAAATCAAATACTTTTGTAATTCGGCTTCCATAAGACAAATTAATATCAAATAATATAAGCTAAGTCAACCCAAAACTGTTACTTGAGTCCAGTGATCCACTCGGGTGATATACTGGCACTCAGGCATTATGCTATCACTCAAGAAACAAAGAAAACTCTGGCACTCGGGCTTCTCTGTGTACTTGGGTTACTCTGTGTACTTGGGTCATGTTGATTCACTCAGGTAATACTAATTACCACTGTATTCTCGGTCGACACTGTCACTGCTCGGGTTACAATGTAACTGCTCAGGTTGCACTGCTGGCTCAGTCAACTCTATGATGACTAAGTGTTTTGGCACTAATTGACAACATGTCTTTCCATAAGGTCACAAATGGCTATACAGTTGGACACTATGCAAGACAAGAAGAATCGTGAGGAAGGAGAGGAAATGTTGGTTGAATATTGCCTTCACTATAGAGAAAATAAAAAAGGATTGCATTTGAAAGATGATGTCTATCTGGAGGCTAAACACATACATACTGAGTTCAATGCAATAGAAGGTGATAATGATCAATTCTTTTTCATTTCTCAAAGAAGGCCATGGGCTCCAAGACAAGGTATGCCACAAGACCCCTTAACTTTTAGTGGTCCTTTTTCAAATTCTTATAATAATTAGTGACAAACCAAGTTTAATACTAATTCTAGAGGTTATCAGTCCCAACCTTGGAGTAACCCACAGTCTTAGTGGCCAAACTATCAGAACCCTCAGTCGAAAAATCCTCAAGGAAACTATCATTAACCACAAGGAAGATGACAACCATCCCAAGGGGCATGGAAATCACCTTAGGGTAATTGGAAACCAAATCCATAGTGGAGAGGATTTCAACAATGGTATAATCAACCTGCGGGATACCTTCAACCACCCTAACAACCACCCCAAAAAGCACTCATGCCACCTCCTGTAGCCAATTATAACCCTCCTAGACCAATCTAGCTACCTGCCTAGCATGTGCCTAATCCTAATAGAAAACCAAAATAATAGTAGCAACCTATCTATTCTACAGACCCTGCAAATCAATACCCTACATATGCGATGAACATAAACAATATCCATTTAAGGTATGGAACAAGGTTACTAGCCCCAACTTCCCCTATAATAACTAAGGTACCTAGTGAAGAGATTGAACCAGAAAGTATTCCTACTATACCTTCTCTAGGAGAGTTGACTGTAGAAGCTGAAGCTCCTGGGTATACTGACCCAATTCCTCCATTTATACAAAGGTTGGAAGCTGGGATAACCAAGAAGAAAGAGGAAGCAATCTTTGATATCCTTGACCAATTGAAGCATATATGTGTCAAGATTCCCCTCTTTCAAGATATAAATTATGTTCCTATCTATGGTAAATCCATTAAGGAAGCTTGCCTCAAGAAGCTAGGAAGGAAGAGGAAAGATCCCCAAATAGTGCATGTGCTTGGACAATTGGCAGACATCATATTTGTTAAAGTTGTGTTACCTAAGTATTCTGATCCTAGTAGCCCAAAAGTTGAAGTCATTATTAATGGTACCCAAATTATAAATACTTTGATAGACTTAGGGGAAGCCATAAATGTCACGACAAAGGATGCCATGCAACATCTTCAAATTACCAACCTAAGGTCTACACTCACTCTCTTGTAGCTTGCTAAAGGTTCAACTATCAAACCTGATGAAATAGTAGAAGATTTTGTAGTTACCCTTGATTCTTGGGTTTATCCAGCTTATTTCATGGTACTTTCTCCTAAAGCCACATTTAGGAGATATCCTATCATTCTAGGAAGGCCTTGGTTAGCTAAAAATGATACATACATAAGATGTGGGTCAAGAGACATGACTATATTTGATGGTCTTACTATAAATAAGTTAGCCTTATATCCTCCTACACAACCCCAACCTTAACTAGTAAAGCTAGAATGGAAAGACATAGCATAAGAAGTCGAAGAAGTTAACTTAGTAGTACAACTTATGATATTGGACAAAGATCATTTCCTACAGCTGCAAGAGGAGGAGGATGTACTTACCAACATTATGCAGAGAAACTATGGACTAAGTGAGCATCCTTTTGGTTGCTCATCCAGTCAAAAATGATCATTACAATCCATCCTACTTGAACTTGATTCGTCAAGCTTTCCTACAGCTGAAGAAATTTTACACAACGTGCTGCCACATGAGATTTAGATGCCATGCCTCACAAAAGCATCCATAATTGAGTTAACAAAGAAAGTAGAAGTCTAATCATGATGATTTTGGAATATTAATAATAAAATCAGTCAAGAGGAACAATTGTCACTAACCAAATTGCTTCAAAATCACAAGAAATGTTTTTTTTGGGGACTATATTAACATGAAAGGGTTGGATCCTAAGTTGTGCAATCATATAATTTACATAGAGGAGGATAGTATGTCAATAAGGTAGACCAAAAGAAGAGTAAATCCTTCCCTATGAGAGATAGTAAAATTCAAGTTACAAAAAATGCTAAATGTTTGTTTTATCTATCCTATCTCAGACAACTAGTGGGTGTCACCTTTGGTTATTATTCCAAAGAAAGGAGGAAAAGGAAGAGTTTGTGTAGACCATAGGGAACTGAATACTTAAACCAAGAAGGACCATTTTCCATTTCCATTTATAGATTAGGTCCTTGAATCCCTCGTAGGAAAGAAATATTTCTCATTCTTGGATGAATTTAGTGGTTATAATCATAATAGGATTTCTCCTTAGGATCAAGAGAAAGTCACATTCACATGCCCTTGTGGAACTTATTCATATTTTTTTCTTCCATCTGGCCTTTGAAATACACCAACAACCTTCCAAAGAGAACTCAACAATATATTCTCTTATATTTCACATGACTGTCTATAGATATATATGGATGATTTCACCACATATGACACTATATTTGAGGAAGACTTAACCAATTTAGGCAATTTTTTGCAAATATGTGAGTAACATAATCTATCCTTAAATAGTGAAAAGTGGTTCATGATGATGCAAGAGGGAGTAGTGTTAGGCCATTATATCTCTAAGGTTGGTATTCAAGTAGATCCTGCAAAAATTGAATTCATTATTAACCTTTCTATTCCTACAAATAAAATATATGTTAGAAGCTTCTTGGGTCATGCGAGATATTATAGGAGGTTTTTAAAAAACTTTATAAAAATGGCAGGACCACTATATACTTTATTGACCAAAGATGCATAGTTCAATTGGACAAAATCTTGTGAAGAAGCCTCCTGCAACTTATGTCAGCCCACACTCAAGTACCAGTCCTTAGAGGACCCAATTGGTCTTTACCTTTCCATATTCACATTGATGCATCATATTATGCCATAGGCACAGTATTGGGCCTAAAAGGAGCAGTTAAAAATGTCATTTACTTCATAAGTAAAAATCTACAGGGACCTAAATTAAACTACATTGTCACATAAAAATAATTGTTAGTAGTAATTTATGCTCTTAACAAGTTCAAACATTATATTGCTGGCTATCATATTTTTGCACATACTGATCATGCAACAATTAAGTATCTTGTGAACAAACCCGAAATAATAGGGAGGTTAGCAAGATGGTTACTTCTAATGCATGAATTTGACATCACAACCATAGACAAGCCATACAAGGCTAATGTAGTGGCAAATTTTCTCTCTAGGATCCAATAAGAGGAAAATTTTAAGGTCATTGATGATAGTTTCCCTAATGAACATCTATTTTCTATTGTTTTTAAAACACCTTGGTATGCCAACATTGCTAACTACCTAGCTACCAATAAGATTCTTGCACACTTCTCCCCCAAAGAGAAAGATTACTGGTTGAGAAGAGTTTTAACTTTTCCTTGATAGATTAATGCCTTGGATGAAATTAGAAAATTATCCCTAAATCAAATGGATTTAGTCCAAAATCAATAGAAGAAATGACATGACAAGCATATCAAATCTAAGAAGTTTTCTCCTAGAGATTGGGAATTGTTGTATGACTCCAGATATAAAGAAAACATGGGTAAGTTGCACACCAGATGTCTAGGCCATATAATATCATGGAAGTATTTGATAATGGTGCAGTACAATTATCCATAATTGATCCTATTCAGTTTAATCTCTTGGTGAATGGTCATAGACTTAGGTTGTATTATAAACCTTTAACTAAGCAAGAGTTCCTGCAATAGTTTGAAAATTAGCAAGAGGTTGAGATTCCTGCAGCCAAAGTCAGAAGACTTATGCTCTCATAATCTCTTTAACTTCAATTTTGCATGCACTCATAATAAATATTTCCACTTCTCATGGAAGTACTCTTTCTTTGTAATAATTACCTGCCATCATTTAATGCCACGTGTTTTCCGTTCCATCTCAAACTCCACTTCATCAACTAATTCAACTGCACCTCTAGTGATGATGTCACGACAATCACTACTCGACATGAGCACAAATAATAAGAATTTAATACTCTCCTAAAATTCATAAAAGGTACATAATTGTATTTAATTGTCACTTGATTATTCACTGTTGCATAATTCAATTAATGTATATTTATTGCACTTTATGGAGTCTATCTTGTCCTCCTCCATTTTCATGTGTCAACACATGTCCTAGTTTAAGTAGCGGGAATGGATGTCATCATGTCCATGTCACACTACTATAAGAGAAATTGCAAAGATATCTGTGGAATTTCAAAAGTGTCAAATTATGGGTTTAAAATGCACTTATGCTTGCAAGTTTTGTACTTATGTTTTCAAATTTTGAAAGATTTTGATGTGACTTGTGAAGCGTTTGAAATATTTTTCAATTCCTTTAAATATTTTCTTTGATACTTCCACATGAGATCCTTAATTAATTCTTATTTTTTCCATTAAAATCCCATAAAAAATCTTAGGAAGCCTATACTTTCCATCATTGTCAGTTTAATTTTCTAAATTTAGGCAAAACAAAGGGTTTTTGCAAGAAGAGTGGAAGTTGCAAAAAAAAAGATTTCAGAGGTAGAACCAAAGCTAGTTGGTACTACATTTTTTTAATGAAATTTGCAAAGGTTTTAAGTGGCAGAGAGATATCCCTTCAATTCTTGAGGAATTATTGAAGGATTTTTACTAGAGGTTTAAGAAGTCACCATAGGAGGACTACCTACGAGGCATGAACCCACAGTTCATACCATGCTACTACAGGATCAAGTTTGTGCTGACATATTTAGAAATTGTTGATGGCTTGATTAATTTATGAAGGTAGATGGTTATGACAATAATATCACAAGAGAATTTGTGAGCACATTCTCAAATGGTATAGAAAGAGTAAAGGGCTTAAGGGTTGATGCCACAAAAGAAATATTACAGAGGTAATTGGGCTCCCAACCATAGGTGAAAGGTATCCTGAAGAGAATGATGCTAGAACAACAAGGGCTCAATTAACTCATCCTTAAGACTGCCCTCTATAGAATGATAATAAAGGTATGAGAAGAATTTGACTACCTCCAATTTGGGCAGAAGTGGATGTCTATGTTATTATATATTTGACTTGTGAGGGTAGGTTTTCTTGTTTGTATTCTGTCTAGTTTAAGCTATTGATCTATATGCATCATGGAATTCTAGTAAATGTTCCCTATTATTTGTATAATCTACTCAAAATTAGTACATGGGAGAATCAAAAGGGTAAACCTCACTCTTTCACATGTCATGGGTTGATTAAGTTGTTCGTAGAAAGGTCATTGGGGGATGTTTCTCAAATGACCTAGGATGATTTAGTAACTTCTAGAGGAGTTCAATTAGGAAATGTAGGACCTAGGGGAAGGGTCATAATGTAGAGAGTTGAGACTCCTCAGGGGGTTTCCAAAATAACCTTGGGAGCTTCATCTTCTAGAGAATCCCCTACTATTGAGTATCCTACAGTCACAACATCCCATGAAATAGAGTCTACAAAACCATTTGATGTTAATATTGAAGATACCCCTGTTGCAAACCCTGCTCCTAGCACTTCACCACAAACCCCTGTAAGGACTAGGAAACCCCTTAGGAAAGAAAAGGGGAAGGGAAAAATTGATGAAATTTTTCAAGAGGTTGAGGAAGAGAAGAATTTTGAATCTTCTATCCTTAGCTCCAAGTGAATGAAAACTAAAGAGACACCATCTCTTGCAGCTTCCATTCCTGAAGCCAATTCTGCTCATAAAAAGAACAAACAAAAAGCTCCTACAACAACTGCAGAACCTCCTAAAAGGAGAAGTTCTCGGCTCAGCATGAGTGATTCAGGGAAGAATGAGAAGACAATGATATAAATTCCTACCAAAACCTTTGCATCCACCCAAGAAGTTCCACAAGAAGAAATACTCATTGTCAATATTTCAAAAGAAGCATCTCCCATGAATATTGAGGAATTAGATGAACAAAGGGATTGGAAGTAGCAGAAAGAATAAAATGTCCTTTGGGCTCACCTTCATAAGGCTACGAGCCTCCATTCACAATAGTAGATTAGATAAGTGATTCCCTTGTGGGATGTGATGAAACGTTTAAGAATTGTCGAAGAAATTTTCCTTTGAAGCTATGAATGTTCAAGAAATTAGGGAGAAATCTGCTCCATTGCAACAATAATTGGATACTTAGGTAAAGGAAATTTAGTCAACAAAAAGTATTGAGTTGCAAGGACTGGACAATTTAATTGTTGTAGTATAAATGATGGAAGAGTCTGAGCAACCTCAACCTGCTTCTCAACTAGAATTGCATAATTTTCAACAAGTACCACAAGATGAGCAGAGAGAAGAAGATACCAATAATACAGGTACAAGGGTGAGAGTTATTGATCATAATCCTCCTGATTATTTAACTTTTCATTCATTATCTCTAGACTTTTTCAAAGAAATGCAATAAAAGAAAACTGAGCGGGAAATTGAGCGGACCAGAATGCAAAAGATAATTGATGATCAAAAATAGTAAATAGACTACCTTAAGCATAAGGTATAAACTATCATATATATGGTTTCATAAATCATGAAATGTAGGGCACTCCCAAGGGTTTATTCCCCATGTCTTAAAGAGCGATATTTGTTAGTCAGACTCATGCAAATAATTATAGACCTCAGTCCTGATTTAGACACACCCCATGAATTATACCATGTTTTATAGACATCTCCTACAATAGTCAAGAGTCTACTTTGCGAATTGTATATTCATAATTATGCAGTACTGTTGGATACATAATGGAATCCTCTACTCTACATAGGTGATATTCATCTCAGAGCCATCATGTCATAGTTCAAAAACAAACTCAGTATGGGAGAAAAATTTAGGGCCTACGGGGAGAAAGAAAGGAATATTATGCTACCTTTAAGACCAGGAAGTAGGCATCCTAGAACCCTTTATTATGTTTTTCCACTGATAGTTATAGGAATAGGATTCTTCCTTTGTGAGAATAAGTTCGTAGAGAATTTGAGGAGATGACAACCAATGAGGTACAATTTGTAATAGAGACCCTTGTCCAATGAGGGAATAGGTTAATTATGGGACTCAAGAAGGTAGAGCGATACAATGGTGTTAAATTTAGAGTGTCCATGTAGCAAGCACCTAGGTAAATCAACTTGGGTAGAGAAAGATAGGAACATTGGTTTCCCTTGGCATTTTGGCCACCAATTTTGTTGTATTCTTTGTACAGTTGCAACAAGGAAGAGGTAGGCTATAACGAGGAAGAGAAGAATTCCAAGTGGGCCAGATTGGAAAAGGAAAAGGGATTCTATTAGATCCTTGAGCATAGTGGTGAAGGAAAGAGCAACGCGGGAGATTTCAAAATCAATGTCAAAGTCAGGAATTTCACATTGTTGGAGGAGCAACAATAGTTTTAGTAGAGGGCAAAATGATGAGTCTAATTAATGGCTCTTTTAATGATGCTACTTTTTTGTATTTTTTGTTTCTTATTCCTAGGGTGTCTTCAAGTTTACTCATGAACCATACTTAGTTTCTTTTGAGTCATTTTATTGGACTTGGTTACAAAGACTTAAGTTTCTACTTTTTGATCCTTGATATGGACTATAGATATTCTTTTCATGATAATATATATATGCGTGTGTGTGTGTGTGTGTGAGAGAGAGAGAGAGAGTCATAATTATGGTTTAATAGAAAGTTAATATTATGATGAATGAATGTATATTATGTATTGTATATGTTTGTTCTTGTTAACATTTGTGATGTAGAAGAATTGAATGAAGCGATGATCAATAAGTGGCGCTCAATCATGTTATACCTCTGAAGACTAAGTCCCTAGAACTCAACAAGTATTGACAATTTAAGAAGTTTTCTAATGAGCTGGACACAACTCATGTTGAGCTAGTATAATGATTATTTTAATGAGGAATAAATATAGGAATTAGTGGAGGCTATATTTTCTCTTTATGTTGTTAAACAAGACTGATGTTCTCCACGTAGTGAATGATTTTCTCCTTCTCTCTAGGTTTACAATAATTATGATATGCCTATTCTCTTATAATTGATCTATTAGTTAGTTAGTAATATTTATATTATAAATAAGAAGTTGAAACTCCTTGGAGGCTATCTTAGTTGGATAGATTTATAAATCATGTAATATCATATTAGTTTTCAATAGAGTTCAAATATCTTCATCAATGACTTGTAATCAACATATTTTTCAAGTATGAATAAAGAAGATATGTTTTGAGTTCATAAGTGCATAATCAAGTTTTAAGTACTCACACAAAGGGGACCCACTTGGTGAGTAACTACTTTTAGTTTCAATAGTAGGTTCTTTCAGTTTCATTTGTAAGTTTGGGAGTTTGTTTGTTCCTGCAACCACTGGAAGCAACTTCTTGCTGCTATTCCTACAACCAAAGGAAGAAAATTAGTTCATGTATGTACATCTGATGCAGCAGCATCTTGGGTTCTTGGAAATCTTGTATCAACCAAAAATATGTTTTTTTAGTTCGGTAGCTTGGTGGAGACTGCTCGGTAAAGTGTTTGGTAACTGCTTTGCTTGGTTGGTTGAAGGTTTGTTGTTTCACCACTCAGGATTGGTTACTTGTTTTTGCTGGCTTCAGCAATGGGGTCTCAGTGGTTGTTCTTGGCTGCTCGGTGGTTTTCACCGACTGGTCTCTACGCTCGCTAGTCTTTCTCACCGAGTTGGTTTTCTGAGGTTGGATCTTTTGGCCGACATATGCATTTAATTTTCATAGCATAATTAATGTTGGGATCTCTCATTGGGATGCATGTGGACCTAAATTTGGGTTTTTTTTTCCTATGTTGAATCTTTAGGATCTTTGGTGCTGACCTCTTTTGTAGTCTCTTGTATATATTTATGTTATGTTCTTAGATTTAGACAATTTTTGAAAAGGGAGGAATTAGGATAGAATATTTGGATCGCAAGTCTGTGACCTCACATGTATGAAGATTATTCTATAAACATCTGAATGTATATGGCCAAAACTGAGAAGGCCTTACAGCCTGACATGTACGATGTTTGATGAAATAATAAGAATATTCTACTTTCTTTCTCTCCCTTCCTGTATTGTTGCTTCTGAGTTGTTCTGCAAGCTAGTTTGGATAGCTAGGAGTGCCTTGGTCCCTGGTTATCCATCCCTCCTTGTGTCTGGTGGTATCAGAGCAAAGGTTAGATCT
Organism: Thuja plicata; assembly: GCA_018584345.1. Taxonomy (NCBI): domain Eukaryota; kingdom Viridiplantae; phylum Streptophyta; class Pinopsida; order Cupressales; family Cupressaceae; genus Thuja; species Thuja plicata. The sequence continues at coordinate 2,872,938 of MU225001.1, read as the reverse complement.
GGGGTTTCTTCTTGTGAGTTCTAGTGATATTTTTTGTAGGGTAGTAGATTGCAATTTGACCGACAATTGCATAGGGTTTCAATATAGTTTGTGGGAGAGGAAATGCAGATCTAGGTCTAGCTGATATGCTAAGACAAATTGTTGCAAGATTGGAAGCTGTTGAGACACCCCAACACAAGGGAAGATATATTGAATATGTTAGTGATGATGAAGTTGAAGAAGTGCAAGGAGAAGCCACACCTGCACCTGTGATGGATGGAGAGGAAGAGAGATTCTTATTGTAGACACCCAAAAATGGTTCGATCTTGTTAGTCTACACGTTTTTAAAATTTTCACATTACACTTGAAATATTTTTTTGCAATCTAATTATTCCTCTATGTTGTGCATATGATCTTTATTATACGACAACATTGTGTCTTTTGTCGATAATTGAATATTACAAATTATTCAATTATTTACTAATATTTCTATCCCCTTTGATGAATTGATCATTTTCCTAATCGATTATGATCAATCTTAAATCATCCTAAACCAATAATAAATGATCCTAAACCATATCAAATCATCCTAAATCAATTCAAATCTATTTTATTCTCTTCCTAATCATTTCAAAATTATTTTGGAATCATTCCAATCATTTTGGAGCATTTTCCAAGATCATCGATGCCTAATTAAATCACTTTTCAAATAAATCAAAAACATTTTTCAAATCTAATCAATCTTATCATCATTATAGGGGCATTGTCCATGTTCATCAATGCTTCATATCTGTTTATCACCCATTTGATAACATTGTCCAAGTTCATAAATGTTACGCTATCAACCTATCATCATCAATTTAATAACATTGTCCAAGTTCATCGATGCTATTGTAGATCATCATTATTTCAAGAACATTGTCCAAGTTCATAGATGTATCCCTATTTCTTTATCAATCCTCTTGCATCATCAAAGATCATTGGTGCTATTTAATCATTTTTAAACATCATTCTTTGAGCGCATTGTCAAAGTTCATCAATGCCTCAAAGTTATCTTAATCCTATCAATATTATCAAAAGAAATTCAATTGTACATTAATGCCTTCAATTTGACCGATAATCCAGTAATTCATCCTCTTGGGATGAATGAACTATGACTTATCCCTAGCCTTTATGAATAAATCATATTTATTCAGTCTTTATCCTAAGTCTCAAAAATTAATTAATAATTAATTGGATAATTTCCTAATTTATGGAATTTTGAATTTCATAAATGATAATTACCTTTTGTGAGGAATATTGAATTCTTAGTTAATTTAAATCCTCATAAATCCACCTCACTTATCCTCTTTCTATTTTTCTAGCTTCCATCTCCTATTAATTAGCTTCAACTCTTACACTTTCCTTCCACTTTCTCACATCTTTCCATTCACTAATTTAGCTTCCATTGTAACTATTATGGCATATTTCCTTTTCCATTTTTTACCAAGTGTCACATTCAATGCAAATTTATAATTTGTATATCTTATTGCTAATTTTGTAATTTGGGTTCTCGTATCCTATAAATTGAGATCATTTTTTCCTTCATTTCTAGAACCAATATCTCCTAGTATTATTGCAATCAACTTGGCTTTTCAATATTTGTGCATTTTGTCATAGGTAAAGAGAAACAATAATCAACTCTATGGAGAAGAAAGGAGAGAATTTGAACATCATTTGAAGGGGGTTTTATGTTTTGTTTGCATATTTTTTGAATTCCCATTTCAATGGCTCTAATGTTAGATTAGATGGGTTTGCAATTTATTTAGGGTTTTGTGGGTACTTTAGATATGCATTTTCTATCTTTTTTTTGGTCTTACATTTTGTGAAATCGACGTGAAACATGCCTAACAAATTAGATTTTTGTGTTTTTGTGCATTTTGCAGGTTCTAGAAGAGTTTTGCGCACTTGGTTACAGGTCCTGCATAGTTGGTTAAGTTTTGCCTAGTCGGTTGAAAGTCCTGCACAGTTGGTTGCATGTCCTGTGTAGTCGGCACCCAAAATTGTGCAGTTGGCTTCTTAATTGCGCAATTGGTCACCAATTTGCGCACTTGGTCAAATGGGATGGGTCTTTAGGGTTTAGGATCAATGTTTGCAAGTTTAGGAGGCATTTATGCATTTCATGCTTTCTGCACTTATTTTTCTCAGTTACAAAGCTAAAATGGATCCTAAACAATTCAAATGAACTTTAAATCGGGTAATGAACCCCATATTTTAATTTGGAAGCTTAAAATGAACTCTCATATTTGATTTGGGATTTTAAAATGAACTTTACCTAGTTTAGGGTTCAATACAATCAAGGTTGTTTCAATCACAACCATATTCACAATCTAGCCTAACTAGGGGTGGAATTGAATGCATTATGTCAAATCAAGTTTTTTAAGTTGGAAAGGACTCTAAAATAAACATTCATACTTGATTTGGGAAAATGAACTTTGAACTAGTTTAGGATCAAATGCAGATTTCTTGTTTAAGGTGTGTCCAAATTAGTTCAATCCGCACATAGGCTAATTAGGGTTTCAAATTGATTTCAATCTTTCCAAATCAGACATAAATGATATAAAAATGAACCCTAATGGTATTTTGATATCCTTATATGCTTAGGTGTGGAAAAAAACCTTTAATTTTGCAAGTTTTCAACACAATTTAGGCTTCTGATCAGTAGTTGCGCACTTGGTTAGGTATGTTGTGCAGTTGGTCAAAAGCTGCATAGTTGGTAGCTTGATTCTATGCACTTGGTAGCCTAATTCTACGTAGTTGGTGGCTTGTTCCTGTGTAGTTGGTCAGAAGCTGCACCGTTGGTAGCCTGATCCTATGCACTTGGTAGCCTGATTTTGTGCAGTTGGTGGCATGTTCCTACATAGTTGGTGGACTGTTCCTACACAACTGGTAGCCTGTTCCTATGCAGTTGGTAAAATGGATGATTTTCATTCAAATTTCTGACTTTCTGCATTCCTAAATCTGTTTCTACACTTGGTATGTTAGATTTCTGTGTTACTGATCATGTGTGCAACATTTTGGCAATTGTGGGATGAAGAACAAAATCGTAAACTACTAATGAGTTTGATGCAGGATGCTTGTTGAAAACCTTGTGTGTCTTCCAAAACTATCATGTTTGTGTTTTGTAGTTAAAAAACACTTCATATTTTGGTGCTTAAAAAGAACCACTTTGATTATGTGTTTGAAGTGTTCTCTATATCTGTAATATGATATAATTGAATGGACATATCCTCTCCCCTCACCTTTGCGAATCTTGGGTGAAAGATAAATTCATGAAAATATTTTAATGGGGCTACTCCTGAGAGATTTAACAAATCCAATGAGAGGGATTTCCCAATCAGTAACAAGCTAAAGCCAAGCTCTTCCAAATCTGTATATAAAAATGTCATTGTGATTAATCTCACAGTGAACAGGTGTTGAATATGTTATACAGGAAAGAAGATCTCCCTCAGTAGCCTCATGGTGTGTAAAAACCTATAGAACGTAACTTATGTACATTGGGAGGCCTCCATAATGGGGCTAGATAGTTACAAGTATAACCACCTGAATGGATGCCCTGACTAAAAAACCTTGTTATAGTGACTAAAAAACCCTCTATCTATTGGCGTGGAAGGTCTGAGACCGACTAAGATGTCCCACACTTTCACGGTTCTTATTAGAGATAAAAGTCCCTTGGGAAGTGATTACCCTTGGTATTTGAAGCTTGGTGTGCCTGAGAAGTGAGTCCACTATAAGGAGGAGCCGTGACTCCAAGCTTCTAAGTTGTTCGCTATGAGTAGGCATGGCTAAACTTCGGTTCAAGTGGGAATTCAATAGATATTGCCCTGGCTTACCTAGGCTATGGTGTGTTTGTTCTTTTCTTACAACAACCATTCTCCATGATGTGTCTTGTGTGATTATTTCAACCCTTAATAAGAAAAGGAAAAATCTTGAAAACACTCTTATTAAAAACAATTTTCAAAGATCATTCCTAAAATGATAAACTAGTCACAAACACCTTGTCTCAACTTGTTGGTAAACATATGGAATCTCAAAAGTTTTCTCTTGGAACCTTTTGGCATGCTTGATAGTCTTCATCTTGCATTTTCATGTCCTAATCTCCTTGCATTTTCTTTCCAAAAGGACTCTTTCATTTTAGTCCTCATTATAGTCCATCTTGCATAGGTCCTAAACCTAGTCCTTTTGCATAAATAGCTCATCTTAGATCCTCTCTAAAAGATTTGCAAAAATCCTAGAAAGTATACAAATCATAGAAATTTTCTTTATGATGCTGAAAACAAGATCTTGACTTGGTCCCTTTGTCCCAAAATTCAAACCCCCTATCAATTGGTCACATTCCACCTTTTTCACGATGGATTTGACCTAGTCCCTTTTATCAAAATTGCCCCCTGTCCCTCAAATCCCTTTTTCAAGTCAGGATTTTTATTCAACCTCATAAGGTAATGCTCTTAAATTTGTCTCCTTTCTAAAGATTTTTCTCAAAAGTCCAAAAAACCAACAAAAAAAAATAATTGCATAAGCCTTAGATTACATTTTTCATAAGTTCCTTGCATTCCTAAAAGTCGCATTTTCCAAAAATCCAAAATCTTGCATTTGCATATAGTCATCATGCCATTTTTCACAAGGTCTCAAGCATCCAAAAGGCAACAAGATTCCTATCTACCTATGTTTGCATCACAACCAAAACCTCAACCACCTTTCGATCCAAGACAAGGTGTGACATTTCAAAATCCAAGTGTCCTAATCAACATGCAATCCCTGGAAGAAGTGCATCAAACATTTCATGACCCAAGACATGTTACATTTTCTCAAGAACCTACAACCACACAGATGATCCCTGATATAACCCAAAGTAACAATCTATGTAACATGGGATATCCTTCAAATACTTCCCCAAGTTTTGGCATAATTCAGTGGGGACCCCCACCAAAATTTGGATCAATTTTCGTACCTATGCCACCTGGCCATGGTAGTGTTCCCCCTACACCTCAAGATGAACACCAAAAAACTTTTTAATTTAATCAACCTCAAACAAGTTATTTGCATCCATGCAAAACATGGCTTTTGGATCTTATCAACCTCTTGCACGACCACAAGATTATCAAGATCCTAGAAATGCCTCAAGTGCCTCTTCAGATTCTGGAGACTCGTATGAAACATTTATTTCATTCAAAGATTTACCTTGAGAGGAGATTGACGAAGCCATAAGAGACAAAAAAAAAGTTTGGAAGACATTAGCGTATCTCACGACTCAAGATCTGGAATGATATATCAAAGTAATACAAAAGACAAATCCTCACTTACTCTTGGAATATCAAAATCTCACACAATCTAATTTAGAAGAGAACCAAGCCCTAGTGATTCAGGATAGAGAAAAAAGGGAGCAAGCCTTTGATGAGTCAACTGTGGCGGTAACACAAAAAGGAAATAAAATTATTTAAATCTCAAATTTTTTTAAAAGGAATAGTATGTGCCATTGGATAATCCTTTATTTCAAGGGACATTACCACCTCCTTCAGAGACAATAGATACTACAAAAGTCTCCAAGAAATATCATCAAAGGACATTGAGAATTTATTTTAAGAATTGCCCACTCGTTAATCAACCTAAAGAACCAAAAGAGACGATCACATTTCCTTGGGGAATGCCACATGTACCCTCTTTTGAAGAAACACAAGAAAGTGGTCATCTTTTGGTAACACATGCAACAATCCAAGGAAGTAATTCAACTGCAATGACATCCAAAGGACCATTCAATGAACCACCAAGGGTATCCACAATTGATACATCTTGTGTGACTACTATAGTTATGCCAAGTATGTCATTAGATCCCAATAAGAAGAGTATCATTGATATTTCACCAATTCAACGTAAAGTAAATAAAAAAACACATGTGGCACAACAAGCTAAAAAAAACGTGGCATAACAAGATCAACAAGCACATGTAACACAACAAGTGCAACAAGCCCAAGTGGCTCAACAAGCACAAATTGTGGATATAGCAAAACAAGTGAGACAACCATATGTAACACAAGTTAATATGATGTCTCAAGCAAAAATATCAAAACATAAGACTTAAAGTCTTAGCGGTATGCTTGCACCACTTGGATTCCAACAAGAACATAACGTGCAACAAAAAATGATACAGGTGGGTCCATAATCTCATCCTATGAGACAACATGTGCAAGGTCCAAAGGTGCAACAAGTGTACCCACAACAACACCAATATCAATACATTCAATAATATTTACAACAATAACAATATGCTAAAAAAAAATGACAACAACATGTTCAATAGCAACAACAACAACAAAAACAACATGTTCAACAACAACAGTATATTCTGCAGTGACAACAATACATTTCACAACAACATATAGTGGAACCTCAACAATAATAGTATGCACCAAGGTATCAACAACAAGTGTCTCAACCATACTATGTGACATAAGGTCAACAATATAGACTTCCACCAACAATCTAGAAACACGTGGAAGATCCTCAACAACATGTAAGATTAAAAATGGCACCACTCCAAGAAATATAATTTGAATCATCAAAATTAGATACCACATAATATAATCAGCATCTGATCACTCATAAGCAAAGACATCACTTTGATACACATGAAAAGGCTATAAAGTCTTCACATAATGATGAAATGGTTCAACAAATCCAACTCTTGCAGAAATATTTGAATGACATATAATTCAAGGATAAGAAGACACTTTACATAGAATGAGATCTATGTCCTAACCCATTTGATGAAAGTATTTACATGCCTCCTTTTCCGAAGAACTTTGAAGTACCCAAATTTGAAAAGTACAAAGGAAAAGGTAATCTAATTGATCATGTTAGAAAGTTTTATACTTCTAACATCGAAGTTCACCAGGATGACACATATCTCATGAGACTCTTTCCTAGAAGTCTTGGAAGACAAGCAATGGAATGGTATTCTAAGTTACCAGACAATAAAAGGTCATGGAAATAATTGGCAGATAAATTCATCTCACTTTACATTTAATATATCAAGCAAAGTTATGTTGACCGACTTGTGCATAGCTAAACAAAAAGTCGGAGAACCATTTATGAATTTTCTGTTACGATGGAGAAACCTAATTAGTCAATGTCCCTTTGACGTTCCTGAAAAACAACAAATATGTTTATTTATTCAAAATATTGTACCAAAAATGATGTACGAGCTAAAGATGAAATGCCCAAGCACTATTCAAAAGCTCATGAACAAGGGAATTGATATTGAAGATGCTCTTATTCAGAAAGGAGTCCTTAAAATCAACAAAGACAATCATAATGCAAGAACTTCAAGCGACAAGACAAAATTCTGGTCTCAGAACAAAAATGTAACAAAAGATGGGATTGTCGATGCACGAATGGTCAACACAACACAACCAAAGGTCAGTCTCAAAGGGCCCACTATTAGGAACATGCAGACAGAAACTCAAAAACCACCTCCCGTGCAACCTCAAGCACAAGCAAATAACAATATGCAACAAAATTGACAACGATGACCTCCGAGAAACAAAGATGGACCTCCCAGAAAATCCACACCATTGGGTAAACTGATTCATTCTGTGTTACAATAATTGCTTCAAAAAAATTATATTCAATTACCTGAGATCTAAGATGAACCAACAGTCAAACCCCCTTGGTGGGATGACAATAAATTTTGTGATTATCATTGGTCCAAAGGACACAAAACCAATTCCTTTTATCAATTGAAACATAAAGTACAAGATCTCATTGATCAAGGTGTAATTGAAGTGGAACCCACAACAAGCTATTCCAATACCAATCATACCATTTTTACAAATCCTTTGTTGGATCATGAGAAGGGAAATGCATCTAATTTGAATTCAAATTCAAAGGCCAATGTCAACTATACCTGACCATAAATTTTTTTCTGAGTCAGATGCCCGTGTTTCCACTTTGACTATCTGAGATAAAAATCCTCAATGTGCAGTCACCACTCGTCAAACAAAGATTACTGTGCCTGGAGCACCATCTAAACCCAAAGTATCTTCTGATTATAATCTTGTCGACTAGCTTGGTAAAATCCCAGCTCTGATATCTATCCTTGATCTGTTGTGCACATCCCCCTAGCACAAGGAAATTCTTGACAAAGCCTTGAAAGAATCTATTGTTCCTACTGACATTCATACCAACCAATTTTAGGCCATAACAGGGCACTTCTCTACATCCCAGCATGTTACCTTTTCAAAAGATGATACCCCATTTGACCGACTTGGTCATAATGATCCCCTTCACCTTGAAGTCTTTATCCATAATGGTAAAGTCATATGAGTCATGATATATGTGGAGCAAGACTTAAGATTTGTACCTTGAAGGTTGTCCTTTGTATTGGCTATAATGAAAGTGATATTGACCCATCTAGGAACATAACAATAAAAGCATATGATGATGTTGAATGCCCTTCTAAAGGAGTCATTATATTACCCATCATAATTGGTCTAGTTACTGAGAATACATTGCTGCAAGTCTTGGACCTCAACCTCCCCTACAACATGATCTTGGGATGCCCTTGGATCCATGCCATGAATGCAGTTCCCTCCACATATGACCAATGTCTAAATTTTTCCCACAATAGAGCTGAGATCACTATCCCAGGTGACCCTAATCCTTTTCAATTCTATACTAATTTGAGAGAAGGTCCTGCACAACAAGTGCCTACAAATAGTGAAGTTCCCTCAACCAATTCTTCCAAGTATGTTGATGCATCCACTCTCACCAAAATAGTAAAAGGAAAAATGAAAATTGAGGATAAAGGTTATAGAGAGTATACAATGGCTCAAGCATTTCACATCGGGAAGCTCCCTCTCTCTCCAAAGTCATATGGAAAGCCATGAATATTGCAAAAAAAACCACCAAAGAGCCCTCTGCAAGTTATGCCCTCACCCACATTCACTAGTTGGGGAGGTTTGCAGGAGGAAAATGTGTATGATAACACATCTAGCTAGATTTTTAAGGATTAAAAAAAGAAGAAAAAGAATCCACCGAGATACCTGTTGAAAGATATGGACCAGGGTTCACAATAATGTAGAAAAAAGGCTATGATAGTCGCAGTGGTATCAGTGCAAAAAAGAAAGGGATTGTTGAACCTCTTGTGGCAAAAGGCCATCCTCCCCATTTGGGAATTAGATTTAAACCATTACAAATTGGCTCTTCGAATACTAAAGTGGCCTCATGTAAAAATGTGGATGTCTTAAACGATGACAAGGCATCCAAGGTTCCCCATTCTAAAACTACCAATTCTAATGACTAGGGATGGACTTCATATTCCTCTAGTTCCTATGAACTTGGCCATGTCTTCCCTGAGTCCAATGACCCACCAATTGAAAATAAAAATGTTGACAAAACACCCCCTCCAACAACTTGTCCTGATCCCTGTGCTACAATTTTTTGGGATCCTAGTCTAGAACCTTATATACAAAAAGCCTTTAACTCTGATGAAACTAATCTTTACATCTTTTCCCTTACCCTAGCTTTGAAAAAATTTGCATTTCTGATGATGACATCCCATTGGTCTACCCTAAACTTATTGATTGGGATAAACAAGGATCGCCGAACTTAGATTGCTTTGAAAATGTTGAAGCAATAACGAAATTCTTTGAGCTTCAAGAAGGCATGCTATTTGGTGATCATAAAGCATGATTCTTTATTGACCTTACTACCACAACATATTTTGGGGAGTCAACTCCATCTTCCAATCTTAAAAGTGAAAATGATAAAATTAAAAAAGGAAAAGAATGAAAATAATAGGTCTTCTGGTGAAAACTAAAAGGTGCTAGTAGACCATACAAAAGAAAAAAATAAAGGACGTATCCAAGGGTGAAAACCTCTTTGAGGTGCCTAAGGATGGAATATTTGACATACCCCCTTCGAAGGAGAAGTCATCATTGTTAATTGAAATGATTGAGGAAATCAACTTGGGAACGCTGAACAACCCAAAAATCATACACTTTGCAGCTTCACTATCACCAAAAGAGAAGGAAGAATTTGTCAGATTATTTCTTGAGAGACATATTAATTTTGCTTGGTCCTACACTGATATTCTTGGTTTGGATCTAGAGTTGGTTCTTCACCACCTACCTTTGAAGCCATGTGTAAAACCAGTCAAATAGAAGTTATGGAAAATGCATCCCCAGGTAGCTCTTTTGGTAAATGCAAAATTGAAAAAGTTGTTGGATGCTAGTTTTATCAGACCCATAGACTATGCAGACTGGATTTCCAACCTAGTACCTGTTAGCAAACACACTAAGGGAATACAGATCCGTACTTATTTTTGCGATCTCAATAAAGCATGCCCAAAAGATGATTTTCCATTTCCTAATATTGACATCATTGTAGACATGACTATAAGATACAAGATGCTATCACTGATGGATGGTTTCTTTGGTTACAATCAAATCTGCATTACTCCTGAAGATCAACCAAATACAAATTTCACATGTCCTTGGGGAACTTACTATTGGAATGTCATGCCCTTTGGCCTCAAGAATGCCGGAGCAACATATCAGCAAGCAATGACCACAATCTTTCATGATTTCATGCATATCTTGATGGAAGATTATGTTGATGGCCTACTTTGCAAGTCTACTACCAAAAAATACCATTTAAGCATTCTGGCCTTTTTTTGAGAGAATGGAAGGATATAAGCTTCGCTTAAATCCCAAAAGTGTGTTTTTGGAGTGGTTTCTAGAAACCTCCTAGGGTATATTATTTCTCAAAGAGGTATTGAAGTGGATCCAAAAAAAGTGCAAGCTATTTTACAGATGCCTCGTCCTACTACTCTAAAAAAGTTGAGAAGTCTACAAGGGAAAGTGTAGTCTATCCGTTTGTTCATTGCACAACTCGCTGACAAGTACCAGTCCTTCCAAAGTCTGTTGCATAAGGGCGTGAATTTTCATTGGAACAAAAAATTTGAAAAATCTTTCCAACATTTGAAAACATATCTACTACATCCTCCAATCTTGATGCCTCCCATTCTAGGCAAGTCGTTCATCTTATATATTTCTACTACAGAAACAATATTGGGTGCTCTTCTCATACAATATGATGTAAAGGGAAGAGAAAGAGCAATCTATTATATAAGTAGAACATTGGTTGGATATGAATTGAATTATTGACTCTTGAACAAGCATGTATTCATGTGGTTTTTGCAACACAAAAACTAAGACATTATATGCTACATCAGAAAACTATGCTCGTGTTCCGAATTGATCCATTAAAATATCTTTTAAGCAAAGAAGCTCTCATAACCCGCCTAGCCAAATGGGTAATGCTTTTGAGTGAATTTTACATCGAGTATGTAGACTGAAAAGTAATTAAAGGCTAGGTGATAGCAGATTAGCTTGTAGAAGCCCCAGTTCTAGATGATCACCCACTACTCTCAAAGTTTCTAGATGAATCGATTTTTACATTCACCAACTCTAATGAATGGAAAATTTACTTTTCCAGATCATACATTGGACATGGATCAGGAACATGCATCATGTTTATCACTCCACAAGGTGATGTAATACAAAAATCCTATAGAATTGCATTTGAATGCACCTAAACCATCGTTGAGTATGAAGCCCTTGTCACAGGGCTCAAGCTAACTATTCAATGGAAAACACAACATATCAAAGTGTATGGTGACTCCCAATTATTCATATGATAAGTAACTGATGACTATGAAACAAAAGATGAAAAATTCATACCTTACAAATAGTTGGTTGATTTTCTAAAGGATCAATTTGTTACAATAAGATTTCAGCAACTTCCTTGGGTACACAATAAATAGGAAAATTCTATGGCTATTATTGCCTCTATGATTGACATGCCAAACAATGAAGAATGATGCAAATTTATCGTTGAGCAGTTGTTGCTTCTAGCATTTCATATTCCGCAATCTAAGCTCGTGTGTGACATTGTTGGTCCTGATTCCCCTTGGTACCAAGACATTTATGATTACCTACACACCTAGATCTTACCTCTTTCCCTATCTAAAAACAAAGGTCAAGCCCTTATTTTTTAAGCCTCTTGGTACCTCATCATTGGTGACACCCTATATAGGAGAGATTTTGACCAAACCCTCTTCAGATGCCTTGATTCACGAGAGGTTGAAATGACTTTACATGAGGTCCATGATGGTATTTGTGGAAGAAATTTTAATGGTTTAAGTCTTGATGAGAAGGTGGTAAGAGATGGATATTATTGTCCCACCATGGAGCAAGATGCACACAATTTTGCTAAAAAAGGTTATAAATGCCAGATCTATGGCAATTTGATTCATGCTCCAACGCAGGATCTGCAGCCAGTTTTTTCTCCATGGCCCTTTTCTCAATGGACATTTGATCTTGTAGGGAAGATTACACCTCTGTCTTATGATGGCCACAAGTATATCATAATGACCATTGAATATTTTACAAAATGGGTGGAGGCTATCCCTATGACGTATATCACAAGCAAGCAAGTTTCAAAATTCATTCTCAATTATATCATTTCCCACTATGGAGTACCTTTATCTATCATTACTGATCATGGAAGCCCATGTCAAAATAAATATATAACAAATATTTGTGAGAAGTTCAAAATCCATCAGGGATTTTCCAGCATTTACTATCCATAAGGCAACGGTCAAGCAGAGGCGTCTAATAAAATAATAATCAAGATTCTTCAAAAGACTATCAATGATGCTGGCTAAGACTGAAACCTCCAACTAAATCCAAGTCCCTGGGCCTACAGAGCTAGAATTTGCACCCCCACTGGTGCCACTCCATACTCTCTTTTCTATGGCATTGAGGCCATCTTACCTCTTGAAGTTGAAATTCCATCATTGAGAGTATCTTTGCAAGGCATTAGTGATGATGAGATATACATAGATTCTAGGCTGTACGAGCTTGAAATGATAGATGAGTGGAGATAAGACACCTTTTTCCACTTGAAAGAATATCAAAACCATCTCAAATGGAGCTACAACAAGAAATTTTAAGCCCACCATTTTGAGATTGGAGATTTGGTCCTGAAAATGAATTACAAAACCCAACCACATAGAGAGAAGCCTGGGAAATTTGAACCAAACTGGGAAGGACCCTATATAGCCACAACATCATATGGGTCTAGAGTATATCATCTTGCAATACCAGAGGGAGAAACATTGTCAAAAGCAGTGAACAACATGCACCTCCGTAAGTATTATGCATAATCCTGAAAAATACAAAAAAATTGCAAAAGTTTATGAAAAAATACAAAAAAAAACAAAAAAGAGAAAAAAAGAGAATATAAAAAAAGAAAAATCTTGCCTTGATGAAAACCTGGTAAACAGGCATCTTGGTACGCAAAAAAATAAAATCAAGAGAAAAATCCCATCCACAGGTGAAAACGTGGTAAACAAGCGCTTTGGGTAAGTATCGTGGTGAAAACCTGGCAAACAGGCACCATGCGTAGTAAGTTGGTGCTCCAAAATCTATCATGATTCCACCTAGTGTTCTATTTTCCTTTCCTATTCATATCTTTCACTTTGGAGATATATAAGTAATATTGAAATTAATTTGAAACCGTAATTATCCTATGTGTAGATTGAACTAATTTGGGAACACCTTAAACAAGAAATCTGCATTTGATCCTAAACTAGTTCAAAGTTCATTTTAGGTTCCCAAATCAAGTATGAATGTTTATTTTAGAGTCCTTTAGAACTTAAACAACTTGACTTGACTTAATGCATTCAATTACACTCCTAGTTATGCTAGATTGTGAATTTGTTGAGATTGAAACAACCTTGATTGTATTGCACCCTAAACTAGGTAAAGTTCATTTTAAAAGCCCAAATCAGATACGAGAGTTCATTTTAAGCTTCCAAATTGAAATATGGGGTTCATTAACCGAGTTAAAGTTAATTTTCATTATTTAGGATCCATTTTAGCTTTGTAAATGAGAAAAATAAGTGTAGAAAGCATGAAATATAAAAATGCCTCCTAAACGTGCAAACATTGATCCTAAACCCTAAAGACCCATCCCACTTTACCAAGTGCACATCTTGGTGACCAACTAAGTAACTAAGCATCCAAATGTGCAGGTCTGGGTTCACACTACACAGGACATGCAACCAACTATGTAAGACTTTCAACCAACTGCGTAAAACTTAACCAACTATGCAGGACCTGTAACCAACTGCACAAGACCTGTAACCAACTGCGCAGAACTCTTCCAAAAGCTGCAAAATGCACAAAAAACAAAACTCTAATCAATAAGGCATGTTTCATGTTAGGTTCACCAAATGTAAGACCATGAAAAGGTAGAAAATGCATATCTAAGTAACCTCAAAACCCCAAACAATATGCAAACCCATCTAATCTAACATTAGAGCCATTGAAATGGGAATTATAAACATATGCAAACAAAACATAAAACCCCCCTCAAATGATGCTCAAATTCTCTCCTTTCTTCTCCATAGAGTTGATTATTGTTGCTCTTTTCCTATGACAAAAATGCACAAATATTGAAAAGCCAAGTTGATAGCGAGAATACTAGGAGATAATGTTAGAATAACTGAGAGGGGGGGGGGGGAATGAATCAGTGGCCTAAAAAATAATCCAATAAATCAACCCAAAAACTTGGTACCACAATTATAAGCCTATAGTTATCTTCAGTCCTACAAGATGTATGCCTTGAAATAATCTTATCAAATAACTACTGCTCAGAGTTCACTGTAAAACCTTATTCTTAATCTTTGTCGAATAGTAGTCTATCATTTACCGAAATACAGTAAATAACTTAGTGTTTACTGATCTATCATATTTTAGTAATGTGTAAATCAAAACATCAAAGCAAAAACTAATAAACACATTTGACACATGGAGTTTTAACGTGGAAACCCTGTTAAGGTAAAATCACTTGGGACCAGTAACCCAAAATTTCTACTCTTCTAAAGTGAGATCGGTGAAGAGCCAACACTGTTAAAGGTTACAAACACGCTATTAAGTGTGACCTTGTTAGAGGATTTATCAATAATAGTTAATCACTTGATATCTGGAATTTCACTATGCTATCTTAATTAATTAACCTTTTGATACTCCTTGGGATGTATCTCAATATATAAAGGATTGTTAAATCCTACTCAGTTAAGAGACTTTCTGATCCAATGGTTAAACTGAAATAATATATGATTTGTTCATATAAACAACTTAATCTTGTAGATGTTTAGATCTATTGTAAGCTCATAATACCTTTCTGATCAATTTTTCCCATCTATACCTTTTCTCTACTTCTTTCTGCTCGGTGATGTTGTGCTTCTTTGTTGCTCGACGTACACAGAAATCTTTAGCTATGTTCTTTAGCTTGTTTGATCAGGACTATATGAAGTCTTTCTTCACCAGTATTCTCTTCAGCATCTTCTTATCTAATTACCCCTAATTCATAATGAATTAGCTTGTCTCTTTATAGAAATAATTTCACCATTTCTAAGTCCTTGACTTTGTTGTTCTTGGCATGATCCGCAATTCTTGCCTTTCTTGCTTTAAAGCTTTGCTTCAATTTTATACAATAGATTTCTCTTTGACAACTAGAATAAAACAACTTTAAAACTCTGGCTTATCTCTGGATTTTAACTTGTCGATGAAAACAATGTGATCAACCAGTTAAATCCATATTTAGCTTCTGCCAGCTAAGTCTTTTTTCATTTCTAAACTTTAGTTCTTTTCGGTGTTTAACTCCTTGTTAGCTTCAATCTTGACTTTAGTTGTCCTCGGGCACCTCTGTCCGTTGGGGTTGTCTGTCTGTTAGGGTTGTCTGTTCATTGGGTAACACTATGGTTCTACTCATTAGTAATTCTTTCTCAGGTTTCTTGCTTGGGTATCACTGTGACTCTTTTCTCAGGGTTCTCTATCCGTCGGGGTGCATTGTCTGTCGGTGATTGTTGTCACTTGGTGAATACTGAAATTTTATGCATTACTGATAGCATAACCTTTATCTCTCTATTTATTTGAATTCTTTGACACTATGTATATAACCAATCAGATTATATCAAGTTGAAATCAATGACAATACAATACATTAATTGATTTAATGTCTTGCATTAACTTTCTGTCGCTTGGTGATCATCAACTTAACATCTTCAAACATTCAATCAGTTAAAGTTCATAAATATCTCCCTTTGGAATTGATGGAAACATACTATATTATTACTGATACAATATGAAATATATCAGTTGTAGTTCATCAATCTACCAAATTTATTGTTCTATAACTAATACAAATGTTTGTCTCTCGATAAGCTCTTCTAGCTTAGATTTGTTTCTTGTAGAGTACTTTCTTCCATATTTATTCCCTTCACTGGATAGATGTAGCAGCTTCTGATTCTATTTCTCCCTTTGATGTAGAATCTCTTCTTTTGATGTTGTCTCTCCCTTTGACTGTTCCTTTCCTTGATCATCTCTTTTTTCCTTTGACAATAATAGATATACTCTCTCCTTTAAGTCATCTCTCCCCCAGGATAACTTCTCTTCCTTTTGGATAATCATGATGGATATTTCATATGTATATATAATCAATTCATCTCTCCCTTTACATCTTCTCTCCCTTTGACAACAATGCCAAAGTATATCATGATGACATGTAACTGATTGAATGTTTGAAGATGTTAAGTTGATGATCATGCAAGGCATTAAATCAGTTAATGTATTGTTTTGTCATTGATGTCAACTTGATATAATCTGTATGGTCATGGAAATACTTCCAAAGACTTCAAATAACCAATGAATCAAAGGCTATGCTATCAATAATGCATATAAGTCAAGTATTCACTAAGTGACTGTATACACCGACGGAGTGCACGCCGACAGACAAAGTAAAAGAGCAAAGTCACAATGTTACCCGACGAGCAAATGCACAACATTACCGATGAGCAAAGTTACTATGTTGATCGATGAGAAAAACACAAAGTAACCCAACGAAAAGAATTATAGTGTTGCCTGATGGAAAAGACAAGGATGGAGATCCCGATAAAAACTAAAGTCACGGAACAGTCAGTTATCACCAATGACTAACTGAAGTGTTGACCGACAAAATAGAGAGTTTAGAAATGACAAAATGCTTAGCTACCAAGAGCTATAAATAGACTTAATGGATACTTATCATTTTTTTAATCATCCAAATAAAGTTGGAGATAAGTAATTGATTTAAAGTTGATTTGTCCAATTGGTAAGAAGATCTCTTTGAGATAAAACTGGAGTTTTCTTTACATATATTGGCGAGAATTATGGATCACACCAAAAGTCAAGAAAGCAAAGAAAATATAAATCATGTCTATATAAGAGACAAACCCAATTCATTACGAATTGTGTGGGAGAGGTGAAAAAGAGAGAAGAGGAAAGATGCAAAAGAAAATCTGAAGGAGAAGAAATCTTCATTCAGTCCTGATCAACAAGCTGAGGAAAGAGAAAGATTTTGCAGACACCGACGAATAGTGAGATAGCATCACAGAGCAGAACAGTGTGGAGCAAAAGTATATAATTGATTATATTGATCAGAGAGGTAATGCACTTACAATAGATCTGAAAATCTGCAATTGAGTTGTATGTATGAATAGATCATTAGTGTTTTAGTTTAACCATTGAAGCATCAAGTCTCTTAACTGAGAAAGACTTAAAAGTATTTTACAATTGAGATACATCCCAAGGATTATCAAAAGGTTTGATCATAAAAGTAGCATTGGATATGCCTGATACCTATTGACATGCCAATTGAGTGTTTGATCAAGGATGATAGCATTAGATGCCAGATACTAGGTGACAAACTATCTTTTAAATCCTCTAACAAGGTCACACCTAACAGTGTGTTTTTAACCTTTAACAAGGTTGGCTCCTAACAGAGCTCACTTTAGAAGAGTGAAAATTTGGGGTACCGGTCCCAATGGTTTTTCCCTTAACAGGGTTTCCACGTTAAAATCCATGTGTTATGTGTTTATGTTTCATTACTTTACTATTTTACATTTCACATATGCAATTCTGGATTTATCAGTATACTCTGCATATTTACTATGTTTTGGTAAATAGTTGAATGCTTATCGGTAATCATACAGAAGAGAGGTTTAGAAAGTAATCCGACAAGTAGAAAATTGATATAAGTATTTCAAGGCATTCATCTTGTAGGACAGAAGATAACTAGAGACATAATTTGTGGTTATAAGTTTTAAGGGTTGATTTAAGGATTAATTTTTGAGGCCACTGATTCACCCCCCTCTTAGTTATTACTAGCATATCCTTCCTCCTTTTTATAATATACTCCTTGAATTTCCCTATCCATCAGCAATACAATAACTTTGGTGTTCGGTATAAATAAGTTCCTTTCTGTGTACTGATGTATCTTTTGCAGTCCATCTTTTTTCTTGCATAAACATGAATGATCTTTTGATTGTGTGTAGGCTGATGCAACCTCCTAGTTAACTTAGTGACCAATAGACAAGGGTCGGACCCCTAGTCTCTTTCTCAGGTACTCAAATGTATCTTTAGGAAATGAATCTTTGAATATGTCAACTAATTGTTCCTTGGATTGAAAATAGTCTAGTATCACCTCTTTCTCTTGCACTTGTTCTCATAAGTAATGATACTTGATAGAATATGCTTAGTCTTAGCATGCATGACTAGATTCTTTGATATTTTTATTGCACTGGTATTATCACAATAGATAATCACTGGTTCAAGAATTTTCATATTCACACCTTCCAGTAATTGTTTGATCCATGCAATGTTAGAGCAGTTTGCAACAACAACCACATATTCTACTTTTCTAATAGATTGTGAGATGCATCCTTGCTTCTTACTTATCCATGTGACCAATTTGTCACCCATGAAGAATTATCCTCCTGTTGTGCTCTTTTTGTCATGTAAGTTTCCTGCCCAATTAGCATCTGTATAGACTTGAAGCTCAAATTTTCCTTCTCTTTTATACCATAAGCCATAGTCTTCGATGTTCTTTAGATATCTCATAATTGTTTTGACAACAGTCATGTGTGATTCCTTGGGATTAGTAGAGAATCTTGCAATTATTCCAACTGCATGTGCTATATCTGGTCTAGTATGAACAACATACATGAGTTTGCTAATCATTGATCTATATAGTGTCTGATTTACCTCATTTGACTTATCTTCTTTTTTCATCATGCATTCGGTTGCCATATGTGTTCCAACTGGTTTGGAATCGTCCATCTTGAATATCTTCAGCACTTCCTTGATGTATTTAGATTGTGTGATATATATGCATGCATCCTGTTGAAGAATCTGTAGACCAAGAAAGAATTTGATCTCCCAAAACATTGACATCTCAAACTCTTTTCTCATTTCATTAGCAAATGATTTGCATAACATATCATTACCGCAAAATATGACATCATCAACAAATATTTCATCAATCAAAATATTATAATCCATATCTTCTTTTAAATATAGATTACTGTTTTCACTTGTTCTTACAAATCTAATACTTATGAGATAGGAGTGAAGTCTTTCATACCAGGCTCTAGGTACTTGTTTCAATCCATACAAGGCTTTGTGTAGTCTACAAACCATGTTTCTCTTGTTAGGATTAACAAACCCTTCTGGTTGTTCAATGTATACCTCTTCTTCTAGTATTCCATTTAGGAATGTAGATTTGACATCCATTTGGTATACCTTGAATCCTTTGAATGCAACATAATAAAGTAGATTTATGACTCCTTCTATTCTAGTAATGGGTGCAAAGGTTTCTCCATAGTCAATACCTTCTTCTTGTGCACACCCCTTGCATACTAATCTTGCTTTATTTCTTGTCACTTCTCCATTCTCTTTCTGCTTGTTTCTGAATATCCATTTGGTACCAATGACATTCTTGTCATCTGGTCTAGGTAATAATGTCCATTTTCTGTTCTTCTCAATCTTTTCTATTTCCTCATTCATATCAGTGACCCATTCTTCATTTTTAGGTGCAGTATTAACAGATTTAGGCTCAAAATCACAAATTAAACATCTAGTGTTCAGTGACTTACTTCTTGTTCTCATTCCAACCTTCTTGTCTCTTATGATTTGGTTTTGTGGATGGTGTCTTCTAACATACTTCGCAAGTATCAGTTCAACTCTTTGTTCATCATTCTGATCATTATCTTGACCTTCATTTTGATCTCCATTGCTCAAAACATCATTTTGATCAATTTCCTAATTTTTGGTGTTTGCAGCCTGATGCTCAGGTGCAATGTTCTATTGCTTGAGAGTGATACACTATTTCTCGGGTAGAGTGTTAGGTTCTTCATTGTAGAAAAACTTGTTGTAGTCTTCTAGTTCTTTTCTACTTTCCTCATCATTTTTCTCTGCATATTCATCTATTTTGACATTTGCACTCTCAATGATTTTGTTAGAGGACTTGTTAAGACATTTATAAGCCTTTCTCTTGGTGGAATACCCTAGAAGATTCCTTCTTCACTTTTGGATTCAATATTTCCATTTCTATCATTCAAAATATAACACTGACTTCCAAAAATTATGAAGTAACTTACATTGGGTGTGTATCCATAGCATAGTTCATAAGGTGTCTTTTTTCAATTAAACTTTGTTCAATGTGTAGACAACAGTACTGACAACTTCCCTCCAGAATGTTTGAGTGATGCCTTTCTCAATCATTAATGTTCTTGCACAATCAACAATGGATCTATTTCTTCTTTCAAAAATCCCATTTCGCAGTGGTGTTCTTGGTGCAGAAACCTATCTTTTAATTCCATGCTCATTGCAAAAGTTAGTTAATTCATCAGAAACAAATTATCCTCCTCTATCTGATCTTAATCATTTTAATTCCTTACCACTTTGTTTTTCTACAATAGCTTTATACCATTTAAACATCTTGAATGCTTCTAATTTCTCTTTTAAGAACATAACTGTCATCATTCTAGAATAATCATCTACAAATAGAATGAAGTATATATCACCATAGTGACTCTTAGTTCTCATGGGTCCACAAAGATCAGTATGGACTAATTGCTAAAAATAATGGGAAGTGTGTACTGAGAGGGGAGGGTGAATCAATACCTCTAAAACTTTAATCTCTTTTTAACCTTTATCCATTGTGTAATCAATTGCATAACCAACCATCTTTTCCATATTATCTTTGTGTAAGATATATCAATTCTTTAACTTAATCAAACATGTAAACATTCATAGAAACATTCATGAAAGTAATTGACTCATAACACAAGATATGATAACATAGAAAACCCCTGTTAAAAGGTAAAAACTGTGGTGGGGATGGCACCCACAAAAACTTCACTATCTACATATTGGAAGGGGCCGATGAAGGCTTACAATTTGATCACTTTTGATGATCTACCCTAGTAGGAGTATTATGTGGAGACTGGTTAAGGTCTACTCTGTTAAAATATTTCGCAACACTATCTAGTGTGCACTCGGTTAAGAGATTTACAATAGGATTGTTAAATCCACCTTCCTTGAAAGGATTTCTTCTATTTTCTACACTTGTTAGAATGCAGAAAAAAATACTCATTGACCTGAGTGTATGAAATCTAACAATTTCTGATTACAGATCCATTACAATTCACATGTATAAATGTATCACCTAATGTGATTGATTAATACCTCTGTTGCTCGGAAGCCTCTGTTCTTGGTTCTTGATAACCAATTTCATCTTTTGTTGTTCTGCTTCTTGAAACTTTTAGTCTGATCCATAGATGTGCTCGTTGGCTACATTCATCCTCTCATCTATTATAATGAATGATTACAACATCTATTTATAAGATAAACTGACCTAATGTAGTTTCACGTATTACAACATTAACTCTATGATCAAAGGTTTACAACTTGACCTTGATCTCCTAGTCTGCATGTTTTAACCAGTTAGATTGATTAAAATAATTACAATAATGTTGCTTTTCCCTTAAGTAATGGTTTTAAAACAAATCAAGACTTTATAAATAGAATATAGATGTTTTATTTGACGTGGAAGTTAGATCCACTTTTTTCAGGATGTAACTAACTTTCGGTGTTTGATGCTCGGTTTGCTCAGAAATTAGTTTGACTGTCTTTCGGTGTTCCTTGGTTGAAATGTCTATCAGGTTTCTCTCTTGTACATTCTCTCAATTTGCACTACATTCTGCTCATCGGGTTCCACTGTCAGTTTACTCCTATAGGGTTCCTCTTTATCATCTTCGGTTGCACTTTCGGTTTACACTGCAAAACTATGTCATCGATTTTCTCTTTGCTTAGCATTTTCGGTTTGAACTGAAAACCTGAATTTTGGTGTAGTGTAACCGATGGTTTAAACAACTTATTTTCTTATTGCATACTAATGGAAAAAATTAATGTTTATCAATCTCCCCCTTTGACATTAGTATCAAAAAATTGATGTGTAGAATACTCCCAAAATTTATAGTATGAACACCTTGTATATACCTTAGTCATTTCATGACTCCCCCTATGCATATCCCGGTATAGTATAGTATGTATGTACACTATCTCATCATTTTCTCCTTTGTGCTATATTTTCCTTTTCCTTTTTATTTCCCCCTTTTTTACTATATGCTCTGTCTCTGGACATATTTCCTTTTCCCTCTTTTATTGATCTTTGTACATATCAATTTACTTTTCCCCCCTTTTTGATAGTAAGGGAAAAGGTGTATACCTATAGCTTATCAAAAATATGAGAGTGAGAGGATTTCATTTCCTCCATCATCTTCTCCCATTTCTCTTTGATATGTTCAAGAGCCATATGCTCCAATGTGATTTGTGCATGCATGTCATAGATGTTGTCTGCTACAGACATCTCAGGGGTGGCAATAAGTTGCCTTGCTAAACTTAGGTGAGTCTGCAGAAGTGTGAGGTTTGGTAACAATATAGACTGTATCTTGATAACCTCATCTCTAAATTATGACTCCACTTCCCAAAGTTCATGTCTTAACCGTTTGATCTCAATAATCTTCTCATAATGCAATTTGATTGCATTTCCATCAGTGGTTAGACTTTGTGCACTTGTATTTAGATTAGATTCGATCTTTTCTATCTTGTCATTGTTATCCTTAGTAAATTTTTATAAAGTGCATAGCTTTTGGATTAAGGAAACAACTTCAGTTAAGATTGGATCTAATTGATCTGATAATTTTGAAAGCTTTACCTTATTCTCTGTCACTTCTTGGCTGATCTTTTCTGTCAATTTGTATTGAAACTTCTGTTATGCTCGCTCCTTAATTGCCTTTTCTGCATCAACATTCTATGTTGTGATGGCTTTGGTTAGGACAACAAGTTGATCTAAAATGGGGACATTGTGATCAACATCAATGTCAGGAACAATCTGACTCAAGATATCCCTTGTGTTCTCTAGTACCAATGAATCTCGATGCTTCTTCTTAAGATTTTATTTCAAAGCTTTCCTTTGGCATATTTCTCCATACTCTTGGAGAGATTCAAAGTATAATTTTGTTGGGTAACATTTTGGTATTTCTATGATTTCATCTAGTGTGACTTTCAACTTGTTCTTGTTTGTTTTCTTCTTCTTCTTTTTCTGTGTTCCACCTGTATGCAGAACCATATCCAGCTTCTCTTCTTGGTCTGATGTGCTACTAGATGACTTTTTTGGAGTTGTACCTTTTTCTTTTTTCTTGATGTTTGTCTGTCAGTTGTTTGAGGACATCTCCTTATCAACCTTTGGTGTTTCTGCAGCTTCGCCTTTTGTTTCCTTTGGCATGGTATCAGCTATCTTTTCTTGCTCATCCTTGTCTTTTTGCACTTCATCAGTATCTTTCATCTATGCATGTTTCTCGGTTTTATCTCCATCTTTTTGTTCTCCATCGATGACATTTTGTTCATCGGTTGTATCCTTCTTTTCTTCAGATGTATCTTTTTTCTCATCATTACCCTTGTCCTCGGGTATGCTTGCATCTAGCTTGGGGGTCTTCTCCTTCTGTGAGATAATATTGATTGCTTGAATCAATAGTGGTATTTGGTCTAGTATGTGTACTTGTGCAACATCAATTGTAGTGCCATGTTCTTCAGTATGGTCCTTGACAACTGTGACATCTTCATCTTTCTGAATTTCATCTGTAGAATCATCGGTGATGTCAATAACTATATTATCCATAGTATTGTCCAGCCATGTCTCATCTGCAACATCCATATTCTTGTTTCCTGTAGTACCCAATTCCTCTTTATCTAATTTTACTATTGTGACATATTTATCAATTGTAGTAACATGTTCGGGGCTTGCCTCCTTAGTAGGTTGATTGAGTATTTTACTCCAAATTTTATTACTATCCTTTTCTAGCTCTATAAGCTTGCCTTGTAGAAATTTGTAAGCACTCATCCTGGGTGAGAACTCCTTTGAATATTTCTCCATCATCTTATGTATTTCTTCCATTTTTTATTCAGGAGGCATAAGAGAAACTAGTACTCTTTCCCTTATCTCCTTTTCATTCTTCAATGCATAACTCCATATGGCAGATAGTATTTCTTGTAGTGCTTTTGGAATTCTGTCATCAAATTGTTTTGGTACATATTTGAAGTTAATCATTGATTTTATCAATGCTTCCTCAACCTTGTTCTGATGATTGGGATCTAATGCTAGCCACTTTCTTACCTTGGTGTCGGTTAAGCCACTTCATTTTGAAATTGATTCACATATCTCATCAATAGTTTCAGGAATCTTTGTCTTATCAGTTTGGACATATTCATCTTTCTTTATGTCCTCCATGTCTTCCTTTTTTAGGATTAGCTTCCTTCTCCTCTTTGGTGCTTTGGATTGTTTGGTTGGAGGTTTTCTCTTATAGGTCCTTACTTGACCTTTCTTTAATGGTGAAGGACTTGTGTCCTTTACTGTTTGACTCCTTGTCCTTGTTGTAGTTGTAGTCCTAGGCTTCTTAGCTGGTGGAGGTAATGGTATATCTGACTCTGTTGACTCTGAGTCATTCTCCTTCTCAGCTTCACTGATGGGTGACTGTCCCTCAGTTTCTTCTATCTTTTCATTTTCTTCTTCTATAACCGATGGTCTATTCTTTAAGTTCTTGACCATCTTATCCTTCTTCTTGTCTATCTTCTTTATAACCAAGCTAGTTTTTATTCTTTCTTTGGCTTCTTCATAAGTGTCAAACTTGGGTTGTGTTTTATCTATTGGCTCATTTATTAATGCATCAATTGCATTGGATGCTTGATCTATGTTTACCTCGTAGTCAAGTGGAGATAGCCATGTTGTCCTTGGTACAGCTGGCTTGATGTATGTGAAGTCAGTGTCTACCATAAAACATATATTAGTCCTAAAATTTTTAATTAATTGTTCGGGGATCCTTACTCTCTTTTGCATTCTCTCCTTGAATCCAGCAAAGTATTCATCCATTACTGACTCAAAATGATCTCCTAGTGATTTTATAAACTCACTAATCTGAATGTTCACTGGTCTTGTTGTGTCCCATTGCACATTTCCTATAGATGGAAAATATTCTTGGAAGTAGAAGAATATGCACATTATAAGTGAACCAAACTCACATGAATTTGATTTTGCATTTCTAATTATCTTCAAGTTCTCTTCTAACTTCTCGAGTAGAAGTTTTGACAGATCCAACTGAGTTCCCTTCTTTACAATCTTGTAGGCTGTATCCATTGCTCTGGACGCAATGATGTTCATCCTGCTAGCCTGAAAGAACTTGTATCCTAAGACACATGCTCCAAATTTTAGTTCATCATCTGTAATGGTGGATACCTTAAGTCCTCTTCCATCACATTTAGCTCCAGTGTTTTTCTTAATGTCAGCTTTAGGTGGGTGCTTCAATGCCTTTACCTTATCAGTTATTGGATAACCGGTGATAGCATGTATAACATCTCATGTTATCAGTTTGGGATCATCCATCCATAGCTTTTGGTCATGGATCCTACTCAGTACTAACCAAATCCACTCGATCTTAAATTCCTTCGGGCACCATAGGGAATTTGTGAGCCCTTTCACTTCAATGTGTTTGTGTTCTTCTTTAATAGTGCCACCATCTTTACATAACTTCTTGAAAGCTTGCTCAACCTCTAGATCTCCAATCTATGCTCACACATCTTCAAAGAGCACAACCCTAGTTGGTATTCTTGAGAATTCTCCAGCATTGTCGGGTTGTGAGGCAACTTCTGGGCATATCTTATAATGTGGTTCCTCACATGTACTATTATTGATAAGTTTGACCTTGTTCTTCTTAATACTCTTCAGCTTAGTGTTTCTTGATGTGGTTTCCATTGTTTCTAACATTAGGGATTTTCCATAAATGATAAACAGAGTTTTTGGTTCTGCTTGGTACTTACTTTAACCTCTATAGCTGCAACTGATCTGCTTGGAGTGCTTTGATTCGGGTTGGAGTTGTTCTGCAATGTTGTCGCTTCTTGCTCTGGTCGCTTCGCTCAAATATCTAGTGAGAAATGAAACCCTTTCGTCGTCTATTTATAGAATTTTCCCTAGGTCGAGTCATTAATGCAAAACTAATCCTCGATGTGTGAAAATGGAGTCATCGGTTGAAACACTAACTTCTCTTTTTGTGACAATGCGATGCTTTGGGCAGTCTTTTTAACTTTCTTTTTACCAGCAGGTTTCGATGTATGGCGAAGACAACTTTGTCAACTCACATGATTACCAATGGATCTCAGTTTACACTAGCAACTTTAGCTTTTACATGTTAACCAGAGATTCTCGATAAGTGTAGATAGCTCAATTTTGAATGTATATCGATTTATTTCGGTATGTATTGACCGATGAAATAGTTTTCACAGAATCATAACAAATAATACCATAGTGCATCTATAATCATGTTGATTTTGTCTATTAATTATGTATAATGAAATTGATGTAAAATATAACTTGGTATAATGCAATTCTATACTTACTTGTTCTGCTTAGGTGGGGGTGGTGATGTCACCAGATCCATTGAATAAGGTGTCACCATTTGCATTGCTCGGTCTAACTTCATCAGTGTTTGGAGCTTTCCTCCACATTTTTTTTCTCATCTTCCTTATGTATTCAATGGTGTTTCCATTGGTAAAGGTGCTGGTTTCTGTCATTCGGTCTCTGCAGTATTTCTTAAGATGACCAACTTTATGACAGTATAAACATGCCATTCCAGGGTTAGTCCAGCCTCTAGTCTTTCTTGTCAATTTTCTCATACAGTTTGCAGCAATGTGACCAAATATTCCACATGATGTACAATTTTCCCAAGTGTTGTAATCCCATACATACTGGTTACCAACTCTTTTCGGTTGATAGGTAGATTCTTGACCTTTAGGCTTCCATGCTTGCTTTTTATTTTTCTACATTGAAGAGTTGTGTGCCCATGCATTTTGCAAGTAGGACGGTATTTGTCCATGTAGATTTCATTCTTTGGTTGTATCATCTCAGATTTACATTCATATGCTTTATGTCCTTTCTTGTTACATTTATAAAAAATTTCCTATGAATGAAGGTGTAGATTTAGGAATACCTTTCATTTTGCTTCTGCAAACATTTGATGTGTGGTCTTTCTTTCCACTGTGATTGCATGTAAGCTTTCTTGGTCTCAAATTTGCATAGACATTCTTTGGATCAGCTTGATTAGGTGATTCTCCATTTTTTATATATCCTAGTCTAGTGTTGTTGTTGGCTCTCCTTTGTCCATCAACAAAATATCCATCCTTTTATTTCTTTCTTCATCTCTCTTGATTATCTCATTATGTTGCTGCTGAATTCTGAGTTCTTGTTTCAACTTTTCATTTTCTTCCCTTAGCTCACCAATAGCTTCTATTCTTTCAATGAGTTCTACATTCATTTTGTTTGCCTCTTGACTCATAAGAATAATCTAATTTGTAATATGATGGTGACGTTCTGTAAGCCTTTGTATTTTTTACTCTTTTTCTTGTAGCTTTTCAATGATCTTCCTTCTATCATCAATAGCCAATGTTCTATCTTGCTCAGCTTGTCTAGCATTATTCATGACATCAATCATTCTTATCATCTATGTCTCTTGACCGATTTGTAGAGATTTTAGTTGTCTAGATAGATGTTGATTGATTTAATTTAAGCTTGTGATGCTTTTTTCTGATGTATCTGATGCTTTTCTTGTAGTAGATCTTGAAGACTCAAATAGATCTGATATCTCTTCTTCATGGTAATATGTTTCATTACAACAAGATGTCATAATCTTTCTTTCATCTAACAACTATCTCATCTTGATTCTAGCTTCTTTGTACTACTCATAGAAGATCTAAATTTCTAGCTTATGATTCTCAATACTTTTGTCAAGTTTGTACATCTCCATTGTATGATCTTTTCTCTTAAGTCTTTAAGCTTTCCAAATAAGAGTTCTAGCTCTGATACCAATTGTTGGAAATAATGGGAAGTGTGTACTGAGAGGGGAGGGGTGAATTAGTAGCTCTAAAACTTTTATCTCTTTTTAACCTTTATCTATTGTGTAATCAATTGCATAACCAACCATCTGTTATATATTATCTTTGTGTAAGATATATCAATTCTTTAACTTAATCAAACATGTAAACATTCATAGAAACATTCATGAAAGTAATTGACTCATAACACAAGATATGGTAACACAGAAAACCCCTGTTAGAAGGTAAAAACTTTGGTGGGGATGGCACCCACAAAAAATTCACTATTTGCAGATTGGAAGGGGCCAATTAAGGCTTACAATTTGATCACTTCTAATGATCTACCCTGTTAGGAGTATTATGTTGAGACTGAATAAGGTCTACTTTGTTAAGAGCTTTAGCAAAACTGTTTAGTGTGCACTCGGTTAAGAGATTTACAATAGGATTGTTAAATCCACCTTCCTTGAAAGGATTTATTCTTTTTGCTACACTTGTTAGAATGCAGACAAAAATACTCATTGACCTGAGTGCATACAATCTAACAATTGTTGATTACAGATCCATTACAATTCACATGTATAAATGTATCACCTAATGTGATTGATTAATACGTCTATTTCTCGGTAGCTTCTGTTCTTGGTTCTTGATAACCAATTTCATCTTTTTCTATTCAGCATCTTGAAACTTTTAGTCTAATCCATATATGTGCTAATTGGCTACATTCATTCTCTCATCCATTATAATGAATGATTACAACATCTATTTATAAGATAAATTGACCTAATATAGTTTCACGTATTACAACATTAACTCTATGATCAAAGGTTTACAACTTGACCTTGATTTCCTAGTTTGCATATTTTTAACCAGTTAGATTGATTAAAACAATTACAATAATGTTGCTTGTCCCTTAAGTAATGGTTTTAAAACAAATCAAGACTCTATAAATAGAATATAATTGTTTTATCTGACGTGGAAGTCAGATCCACTTTTTTTTGGATGTAACTGACTTTCATTGTCTGATGCTTAGTTTGCTCAGAAATTAGTTTGACTATCTTTCAGTGTTCCTTGGTTGAACTATCTGTCAGGTTTCTCTCTTGTCTGTTCTCTCAGTTTGCACTGCATTCTGCTCATCGGGTTCCATTGTCGGTTTACTCCTGTCGGGTTCCTCTTTATCATCTTCGATTTGCACTTTCAGTTTACATTGCAAAACTGTGTCATCAGTTTTCTCCATGCTTAGCATTTTCAATTTGAACTGAAAACCTGACTTTCAGTGTAGTGTAACCGATGGTTTAAAGAATGTGTTTTCTTATTGCATACTAATGGCAAAATTCTATGTTTATCACTAATTCTAGAATAACATTAGATGTATGGGTTTTTCTCTTGAAACTAGACTGTCATTTTACCTTTTTGATAATTCTTACACGTGATATGGTCAGGTTTTGACATGCTCGATAAGCCTCTTACTTTCCTTTTATTGCTTATCTTAATCATGTTGTCAAAATTCACATGACATAACCTTTTATGCCACAACCATATATGTCTTCATTTATAGCCATTAAACAACTGGTGTTAATATCATTAAGATAGAATAGGTTACCTTTTGTCTGTTCACTAGTTCCGATCAACCTTCCTGATTCATTAAAGATCTTTTCCTTTTTGTTCTCAAATGCAACTCAGTGACCTTTTTTATTCAGCTGTGAAACACTCAATAGATTATAGTTGAATCTGTTTAACCAATATGCATTTTCACATCTGATCAGATTATTTAACATTATGGTTGCTTTACCTTCAATTGGACAAGGTGAGTCATTACCCATTCTTACTGATCCACCATTATAATACTCAAAATTTTCAAAATTTTCTTTATCTAAAGTCATGTGGTGAGTGCATCCGCTATCTATAATCCAACATCATTCTTACTAACCTTAGATATGAGTGCAATCTCAACATACCTTTCCTCTTCGTCTGAATAATCCTTCATGGAAACAAATACGATCTCAATATCTTCATCAGATTCATTGTCAGTATCTCCAGCTTTGTTCTCAGCCAGGTAACAGGCTTTCTTCCCTTTGTCCTTGTAGTCTTGGGTATCTCTTCTGTCATATTTTTGGTTGCTTCGGTAATCTCTGTTATCACTTCTGTCAAACTTCTTTTCATATGATCTGTCATTACTTCTATCATCTTTTCTTTTGTTAGGACATCTAGCAGCAAAGTGTCCAATCTCTTTACAATTAAAACATACAAGTGGTAATTTACCTTTGTATCTACCTTTTCCTCTCTGCAATCTTCTAGCTATTAGTGCTTCAATCTCATCAAGTTCTTGGTCATTACTATTACTTTCACTATCATTTCTCATAGTGTGTTTATGAATTGACTTACTTATTTTCAAAGAAAATTTGAATGCAGAATCAAAACATGGTAAGACACTATTGTCAAAGTTATTCATCTCAAATAAAATAAGTCTACCAACCAAACTATCTAGAGTGACATTGTTATTATCTATTTCTCTCATTTCTTGTATAGCAGATACTCTAATAGCATAAATAGATAGTAATGTTCTTAGGATTTTACTTACCATTGTTTCTTCTTCAAGTACACCTCCAACTCCTCAGATAGCATTGACTACCTCTTTGATTCTGCAGTTGTACTGAGTGAATTTTTCCCCTTCTCTCATTCTTAGGGCATCAAATTTACCTCTTACGCTTTCTACCTTAGCTCTTAGTACATTTTCATCTCCTCCATGTACTAGCTTCAATTTGTCCCACATTTTCTTTGTAGAGGTGCATGTTTTGACATCTTCAAATTTAGCATCAAAGAGTGAGGAAGCAAAATCTATCATCAAAGAAGTTGTGCTCATGCTTTTCTCTCAATTGATCAAGTGTGTGAGGTCATGTAGGAAACACATATTCAGTATCCAAGTATTGAGTAACATCATTTCCAATACCTGATAGGTGGAGTCTTATCCTGCTTTTCCATGATGAAAAGTTGTCCTTGTTCAACTTAGGCAGATACCATTTTATCATCTTGTGATCTTTTGCTTAGGTCTTGAAACCTTCCTTCTAAGCACACAAGCTCTGATACCAATTGTTAGAATAACTGAGAGGGGGGTAAATCAGTGGCCTAAAAATGATCCAATAAATCAATCCAAAAACTTTGTAACACAATTATAAGCCTCTAGTTATCTTCAGTCCTACAAGATGTATGCCTTGAAATAATCTTATCAAATAACTACTGCTCGGAGTTCACTGTTAAACCTTATTCTTTATCTTTACCGAATAGCAGTCTATCATTTACCGAAATACAGTAAATAACTTAGTGTTTATCGATCTATCCTATTTTAGTAATGTGTAAAGCAAAACATCAAAGCAATGTCTCATAAATACATTTGACACATGGATTTTTAACGTGGAAACCCTGTTAAGGGAAAAACCAATTAGGACCAGTAACCCAAAATTATCACTCTTCTGAAGTGAGCTCGGTGAAGAGCCAACCTTGTTAAAGGTTACAAACACACTGTTAAGTGTGACCTTGTTAGAGGATTTATCACTAACATTTAATCACTTGATATCTGGCATTTGACTATGCTATCTTCATGGATTAACCTTTTGATACTCCTTGGGATGTATCTTAATATATAAAGGATTGTTAAATCCTTCTCACTTAAGAGACTTTCTGATCCAATGGTTAAATTGAAACAATATATGATCTGTTCATATAAACAACTTATTCTTGCAGATGTTCAGATCTATTGTAATCTCATAATACCTTTCTAATCAATGTTTCCCTTCTATACCTTTGCTCCACTTATTTCTTCTTGGTGATGCTATGCTTCTCTGTTTCTCGGTGTCCACATAAATCTTTAGCTATGTTCTTTAGCTTGTTTGATCAGTACTGTTTGAAGTCTTTCTTCACAAATATTCTCTTCAGGATCTTCTTCTCTATTCACCCCTAATTCATAATGAATTATCTTGTCTCTTTATAGACATAATTTCATCATTTCAAGTCCTTGAGTTTCTTGTTCTTGGAATGATACACAATTCTCACCTTTCTTTCTTTAAAGGTTTACTTCAGTTTTATCCCATAGATTTCTCTTTGACAACTGGAATAAAACAACTTTAAAACTCTATCTTATCTCTAGCTTTTAACTTGTCGATGAAAACAATGTGATCAATGAGTTAACTCCATATTTAGCTCTTGCCAGCTAAGTCTTTTATCATTTTTGAACTTTAGATCTTTTCGGCGTTTAACTCCTTATTAGCTTTGGTCTTGACTTCAGTTGTCCTTAGGCATCTTTGTCCATCGGGGTTGTTTGTCTGTTGGGATTGTCTATCCATCAGGTAACACTATGGTTCTTCTCGTCAGTTATGCTTGCCTAGGTTTCTTGCTCGGGTATCACTATGACTCTTTTCTTGGGGTTCTCTATCTGTTGGGGTGCACTATTTGTCAATGTTTGTTGTCACTTAGTGCATACAAAATTTTTATGCATTAATGATAGCATGACCTTTATCTATCTATTTCTTTGAAGTCTTTGACACTATGTATATAACCAATTAGATTATATCAAGTTGACACCAATGATCATACAATACATTAACTAATTTAATGTCTTGCATTAACTTTCTGCAGCTTGGTGATCATCCAATTAACATTTTTGAACTTTCAATCAGTTATAGTTCATCACATAATGGTTCCAGAAATGAAGGAAAAATGATCTCAATTTATAGGATACGAGAACCCAAATTGCAAAATTAACAATAAAATATACAAATTGGAAATTTGCATTGAATATGACACTTGGTAAAAATGGAAAAGGAAATATGCCATAATAATGGCAGTGGAAGCTAAATTAGTGGATGAAAAGATGTGAGAAAGTGGAAGGAGAGTGTAAGAGTTGAAGCTAATTAATAGGAGATGGAAGATAGAAAAATAGAAAGAGGATAAGTGAGGTGGATTTATGAGGATTTAAATTAACTAAGAATTCAATATTCCTCACAAAAGATAATTAGCATTTATGAAATTCAAAAATCCATAAATTAGGAAATTAGCTAATTAATTAATAGGAAATTAATTAATTATTGAGACTTAGGATAAAGAATGAATAAATATAGCCCATTAATGGGAGTGTCAGGGTTCGTCCTGTTGTGAGAAAGGTCCGGAGTACGTGGCAACCGCCAGAGGAAGGCTAGACTAAAATTAATTTTGACGGGGCTGCAAGAGGCAACCCAGGTATCTCGGGGTGTGGAAGTGTTGCGAGGGATAAGGATGGCAACATTGTCGGCCTCATAGCAAAAATATTAAGAGATGGAACCAACAATGTTGCAGAGTGCGAGGCTGCAAAAGAAGCTATGCTCCTGGGAATCAAGCTAGGTGTAAAGAAGGTACATTTAGAAGGCGACTCAGAAGTCATTATTAATGGCATTAAGAAAGGCAAGTTGACCTCGTGGCATTTGGATAAACATATCAACCAAATCAGGTGCCTAATACCCAAATTCGAAGACTTTAGGATCTCCCATGTCTATCGGGAGGCTAATTCAGTGGCTGATATGTTGGCCAACTTAGGCACCAATAACCCCCCTGGAAGTAAACATGATTTTTATGAAGACTATGGTCTTATCAACTTAGCATTATGCTGAGTCTCTTCCTCTAGGTGGTCACTCAATGCCTCTGCCTTTGAGTACCACAAAATTATTAGGCCTATTCATTTGTGCAAAAGGGAGGACAATACACCACTTATTTCAATTATACCGCACAAAGGAATGGGCGGGGTGGCGTGTATCAGCTACTCATGGGCCAAAACTTCATTGCATTTAAAGCACTTAATAGTTGATTGATCTCAATTCCATTTGTAATTAGTGCGAAGGTCATCATGGAAGCCAATTTCTCTCTGGAGTCCTGTAACCAGACCCAGGCTTATGCAGGAGTTATCTCGGTTTGATGCCTAAAGATTGTCTTCTTATTGGAGGACCAAGCCTTTCTGGAAGCGGTGATGGAATTTCTGGGGGTGGAATACATGGATACCCACTAGTGTAGGCAGACTAACTTGGATGTTGCCTCATTATTTGTTGCACTGGCTCTCATGGTGGGGGAGTCGAAGGAAGAAGTTCGCTGGATGGTGGAAATGTGCATTGACAAACAATGGATTGGTGGGATGGAAGATATTATGGAACGGACTACCCTTGGGGTAGGTTTGGAAATGGGGCCGAATCCATGGCGACTCATTGGGGGCAGGGATAATTTGCTACAGCCGTTGGTGATTTGGTCCTCAGCGAACCCAGGCACGGTGCACTTACCGAAAGTTTCGAGGGCTTGGCACCGTTTGGTGGGTATCCTACAATATTTTAATGAAAAGTCAGAGAAGAAGCAGAAGGGCATTATGAAGACTACGCTGAGGAAGAGTGTGCGTCCACTGGGAGAACCCCTGCGATACCAAATTCAATGGGAAGGGCATATGGTGACGGGTGTTAAGGTCTGTAATGTTGATGATGCTGGTGTCGATGTCTCTCTACTTCAATGGGGAGATTCATGTGGGACAGTTAGGCCATGACCTACAGCTAGGGATGACAGAGCAATTCCCAACTTCTCCAAAGTGGAAGCAGACGCATGGTTCAAGAAATAGCGGGTTGGTAGGAAAACTGATGTAGTGCAAGGCAGGAGAATCCCCGATGGAGATGTCCTAGCCCCCAGCAAATATCCACACAATAGAAGATAATAACAATACAGAGATTTATATCCACACAATGCAAATACTCATAATAGAATCATCATATTTTCATCCAACATGCCCGGCTGTAAGGCCTTCCGGGTTACGGCCAAATACAATGCAATTACAATAGAAACTCTGTAAGATCTCACAAGATCCAAACTAAACTCTAGCTAGCCCAAATCCACACATTGGTAGGAACCCCCAAGGAAGATCTAAACTTGTGCTCGCAAGCCCACCAAGCAATCCCCTTGTTTCCCAAGCCGCAGCCACTAGCTCTTCTCAAAACTCGCTTCTCTTCCTCTTCCTCTTCTCCAGG
>MU225001.1:2824408-2837481 GCA_018584345.1 Thuja plicata | reverse complement strand
AAATTAAATACAAATACCGAAATTAAATGCCACAAGTCGGCCAACAACAACAATTAAATGCCCAAAATAGTTGTCTTAGTAAAATCGTGATATCTCCTAGCTCCGGATGAATTAGGATTCGTGCTTCAAACTGTAGGTAGAAATCTAGGCCCTCTTTAATCCCTAAAATTTTCATCCTCTAACTATTTGTGGAAAATTACTTATATGGCTTGTAATAGGCACCAAATTCCTAAGCAAGGCCAATCTCCTCCGGGTCCATGCCAAGCAACCAAGACCATGCCAAGTTCCATTAAATACATAAAAAAAATTTACCAAAGACCCAAGTAGGTCCACACAACTCTACCAAATCCCTCACACATGAAAATAAGTCCACACAACTCCATCAAATCTCCCAAACATGCAGGATAGCCAACTACCCTGGGATGCTCCTGCATCAAAAACCCATAACTGCTGGGGGTTTTTTGTGTTTGTACTCCAGTTACCCGGTATGTGGGGCTGGTTTTTGGGTTGGGCGTTGATTCCTCTTTCTATGCTAATACAACCTATATTAAGCTTGTAACTAAGAGCCACTAGGCTCTCTTTACTCTATTTCTCTTTCATGTAATCTTTTTAAGCATTAATACAATACTATTACCTATCAAAAAAAGAAAGAATGAATAAATATAATTTATTCATAAAGGCTGGGGATAAATCATAGGTCATTCATCCCAAGAGGATGAATTAGTGTATTATTGGTCAAATTGAAGGAATTAATGTACAATTGAATTAATTTTGATAATATTGAAGGATTATGATAACTCTGAGGCATTGATGAACTTTGACAATGCGCTCAAATAATGATGGTTAAAAATGATTAAATAGCATCAATGATCTTTGATGATGCCATAGGATTGATAAAGAAATAGGGATATATCGATGAACTTGGACATTGTTCCTAAAATAGTGATGATCTTCAATAGCATTGATTAACTTGGACAATGCTATTGAATTGATGATGATAGGTTGATAGTGATAACATCGATGAACTTGAACAATGCTATCAAATGGGTGATAAATAGATATTAAGCATTGATGAACTTAGAAAATGCCCCTAGAATGATGATAAGATTGATTAGATTTGAAAAAGGGTTTTGATTTATTTGAAAAGCGATTTAATTAGGCATAGATGATCTTGGACAATGCCCTACAATGATTGGAATGATTCCAAAAAAATTGTGAAATGATTAGGAAG
The DNA here is from genome assembly GCA_018584345.1 of Thuja plicata. NCBI lineage: Eukaryota > Viridiplantae > Streptophyta > Pinopsida > Cupressales > Cupressaceae > Thuja > Thuja plicata. Next base: position 2,836,250 of record MU225001.1, on the reverse strand, counting down.
AGAATAAAATAGATTTGAATTGATTTAGGATGATTTGATATGGTTTAGGATTGTTTAGGATCAATTTAGGATGATTTAGGATTGATCAGAATCGATTACGAAAATGATAAATTCATCCAAGAGGATAGAAATATTAGTAAATAATTGAACATTTTACAATATTCAATTATCGATGAAAGACACAATGTTGTCATATAATAAAGATCATATGCGCAACATAAAGGAATAATTATATTGCAAAACAATGTTTCAATTGTACTGTGAAAATGTTAAAAACACGTAGACTAGCAGGCTCAAACCATTTTTGGGTGTCTACACCTGTGAGAATTGACAAGTTTGAATTCCACACCTCAGTTTAATCCTCCTAAGATTAGTGGAAAGGTGGATTCTGACGAGTTAATAGACTGGATAACCGAGATGGAGAAATAATTTGAGTGCGAGAGTGTATCAGAGGAGAAAAGGTGAAGATTGCAAGTACAAATTTAAAAGTTCATGCATCCTTGTGGTGGGAGCATCTGCAACTAGATCGAAAGAAGGGTAAAGAAAAGATCAAGGTATGGGATAAAATGATAAACACATTGAAAGACAAGTCCCTACCTTTTGAATACTAGATTAACCTAGTTAGGAGAATGCAAAGTTTGAAGTAGAAAGATATCTTGGTAAAATATTACATTAAGGAATTTTACAGATTAGACATCTAATCTGGACATGCTGAAGATGAGGTGGAAATAATGGAAAGATATCTGAATGGATTAAGAAGTTCCATACAAGATGAAATTAGTTTGGTAAATATGGAGAGTATTGAAGAGGCATATCAGTTTGTCCTAAAAGCTGAGGATAAATTGAACAAAAGATATGAACAAAGACAAATAGGAAGACGTGGAAGATTCCCTAGAGGAAGAGGTAGATCTTATGGTGAAAATAGCAGAATTGATCCGGACAAGACAAGTCAGGATGCACATAAAGGCAAAGGTAAGACCGAGTGAAAAGGTGGAAGTTCATTCTGAGAAAGAGGTAACTACTCCCAAGGTGGATATAGCAGAAGAGGGTTCCAAGGAACTTGTTACAATTGTGGTGAAGAAGGACATAGATATTTTGAGTGTACACATGCAAGAAAGAAAGTCAGTAGTAGAAGAAATGCTTTGGTGCAAGAAGAGTCACCAAATGAACCTGAGAAGGAAGGAAATCTAATGATCAGAAGGATACTATGGAGTGAGAAAGATAAGCAAGATTCGGTAAGGAAAATTTTGTTTGAGACCAGATGTAGAGTTGCAGATAAAGTTTGGAAGGTAATTGTTGATAGTGGAAGCTCAGGGAATCTAGCATCAGAGGAGATAGTTACAAATTTGTAGTTGGAAATAATTAAGCACCTGAAGCCCTATCAAATTTCATGGATCAAGGATGAGCATACAATAATGGTGAGTGAACAATGTTTTTTGAATCTGAAGATTGGAAAGTATTATGATAAGGTGTTGTGTGATATTATGCCTATAGATTGTTGTCATATTTTGTTGGGTAGACCTTGGAAACATGATAGACATGCTATACATGATGGAAGAGGGAACAAGTATACTATTTGGGTTGATGGTAAAAAGCAAATATTGTTACCTTTGGTTGAAGAATCTGTTGGTGAGATATGTACATCTGTGAAAGTTTGTTTGATGGAAGGTAGGCAGTTTGTTAAGGATTTGTAAAGGCATGATATTTTTATGCTTTTATTCCTAATAAACTGAGTAATAACATAGAAGATAAAGTTCCTGAAGAAGTTGAAAAATTGCTCACTGAGTACAAGGAGATCATTTTAGATAATGTACCTGAAGATTTTCCACCGATGAGAGATATTAGTCATTGTATGGATCTGATTCCTGGAGCAATTTTTCCAAACAAGGCACCACATTGGTTGACACCAACTAAAAATGAAGAACTCAACCGACAAGTTCATGAGTTGTTGAACAAGGGTTTGATTAGAGAAAGTTTGAGTCCGTGTGTAGTACTAGTAGTGTTAGCACCTAAGAAGAATGGAAAATAGTGAATATGCACTAATTCAAGAGAAATCAACAAGATCACAGTTAAGTATAGATTCCCTATACCAAGGATGGATGATATAATGGATTGTTTGAGTGGAGAAAAATATTTTACCAAAATTGATTTGAAGATTGGATATCATTAGATCAGAATCAGAGAAGGTGATGAATGGAAGACTTCTTTCAAGATAAAAGAAGGTTTGTATGAGTGGTTGGTTATGCCCTTTGATTTAACTAATGTATCGAGTACATTTATGAGGCTAATGAATGAAGTTTTGAAGAAATTCCTGAATAAATGTGTGATTGTATACTTGGATGATATTATGATATTTAGTAAGACCAGAGAAGAACATTTGAAGCATATAAGAAGAGTGTTGCAGAGATTGAAAGAGGAAAAGTTATTGATTAATTTGAAAAATTGTTATTTCATGAAAGAAGACTTATGTATTTAGGTTTTGTGATTTAAACTAATGGTTTGAAGATGGATCCTAAGAAAGTTGAATCTATACTTAGTTGGTCTACACCTAAGAATGTCAGTGAGGTAAGATCATTTCATGGATTGCCAATTTTTTACATGAATTTTTTCAGAAATTTCAGTTCTATTTGTAATGCTATGAGTGAGACAATGAGGGGAGACAAAAGATAATTCAAATGAACACATGGAGTTGATAAGATTTTTAAGAATTTGAAACAAAAGGTTGTTGAATTGCTTATGTTAGCCTTACTTGATTTCAATAAGGTATTTCAAGTTGAATGTGATGGAAGCATAAGTGCAATAGGAGCTGTGTTTACTCAAGAAGATAAACCTATTGCTTTCTTTAGTGAAAAGTTGAATGATGCAAAAATGAAATATTCTATCTACGATCAAGAATTCTATGCTATTGTTCAAGCTCTGAAGAAATGGAGACATTATTTGATGCTGAGTGAATTTGTGTTGTATACTGATCATAAGGCTTTACAATATTTGGGTAGACAAAATAAGTTGAATTAGAGACATATGAAATGGGTGGAATATTTGAAGAATTTCACATTTGTGATAAAGCATAAGAGTGGAGTTTCTAACTGAGTTGCTGATGCATCGAGTAGAAAAAGATCTTTATTGACTGAAATGAGAATTGAGGTTCTTGGTTTTGATGATATGAAGAAATTGTATGAAAATGATCCTGATTTTTCTAATCCATGGAGAATGTGAAGAGAACCTATTCCAAATCAACCAAGCAAATTTGAAGGCCATTTCATTCAAGAAGGTATTTTTTTCAAAGGTATTCAGTTGTGTATACCGAGAGGATCAATGAGAAATAATTTGATAAAGGAAAAATATACTAGTGGTTTGGCTGGACATTTTGGTATTGATAAGATATCGAGTTTACTTAAGGAAAGGTATTTTTGGCCTTAGTTGTATAGGGATGTTCAGAAATTCATGAAAATTTGTAGAGTTTTCCAAGTTACAAAAGGAGTAAGTCAGAATACTAGTTTGTATACACCAATTTTTGTTCCTGAGAAACATTGGAGTGTTATTCTTATGGATTTTGTTCTTGGATTACCGAGGACACAAGAGGTAATGATTCTATATTTTTTGTTGTGGATAGATTTTCTAAGATGAAAAATTTCATACCATGTACAAAAAAATCAGATGCAGTACATATAGTAGATCTTTTCTTTCAGGAGATTGTCAGATTGCATGGATCATCGAAGAGTATCATCTCTAACCGAGACAGTAAGTTTGTTAGCCATTTTTGGAAAACACTTTGGAAGAAGTTGGACACCGAGTTGAAATATAGTTATACATTTAATCCATAGGCTAATGGACAAACAAAGGTTGTAAACTGAAGTTTGGGTAACTTGTTGAGATGCTTAGTTAGAGACACACCAAGTAATTGAAATTTGATATTAGCACAAGTAGAGTTTTGATATAATAGTTCAGTGAATAGAAGTACTGTAAAGACACCTTTTGAGATTGTTAATGACACACAACCAATATGTATATTAGAATTGAGAGATGTTGCTAGATAAGAAAAGAGGAGTGATGAAGGGGAAAAAATTGCTGAGTTTATGAAGACATGACATGAGGAAGTGAAACATAAGTTGGAGAAAAGTAATCAGAAATACAAGGATAGTGTAGACAGATAAAGAAGACATAAGAATTTTGAAGTTGATGATGCAGTTATGGTTCATTTGAAGAAAGGTAGATTTTCTATTGGAACATATGGTAAACTGAAGATGAATAAATTTGGTCCCTGCAAGATATTGAGAAGATTTGATAGTGGAAATGATTATAAAGTAGAGTTACTTGATGGCATGGATATATCACCTATATTTAATATTTCAGATTTGTATGAGTATCATGAACCTGATGAAGAAGTGACAGTACCGAGTGATTATCCTAAGAAACAAATAGAGGAAGTTGAGAAGATTTTCAAACAAAGAGTTGAAAAAAGTACAAAAGGAAAGGATTACATGGAATATATGGTAAAGTGGAAGAACAGACTAATTGAGGACTCATCTTGGATTTCTCAATCTGAGTTAGATTTAATTCAGGTTGACCCTGATTCATGATTCAGAGAATCATTTATTTTAACCCTTGGTGTTTGATGCAGGAGCATCTTGGGTTCTTGGAAATCCCTTATCAACCAAAAATATGTTTGTTTGGTTTGGTAGCTTGGTGGAGATTGCTCGGTAAAGTGTTTGGTAACTGCTTTGCTTGGTCAGTTGAAGGTTTGTTTTTTCACTGCTCGGGCTCAATTAATTTTTTTTGTTGGCTTTACCAACGGGGTCTCAGTGGTTGTTCTTGGCTGCTCGATGGTTTTCACCGACTGGTCTTTGCACGTGGTAGTCTTTCTCACCGAGTTGGTTTTCTGACATTGGATCTTCTGGCTGACGTATGCATTTAATTTATGTAGCATAATTAATGTTGGGATCTCTCATTGGGATGCATGTAGACCTAAATCTGGGTCTTGGTTGTTTCCTATGTTGGATCTTTGATGATAACCTCTTTTGTGGTCTCTTGTATATATTTAGTTTATGTTCTTATATTTAGATAGTTTTTGAAAAAGGAGGAATTAGGATAGAAGATTTGGATTGCAGGTCTGTGACCTCACATGTATGAAGATTATTCTATAAACATCTGAATGTATATGGCCAAAACTGGGAAGGCCTTACAACCTGACATGTATGATGTTTGCTAAAATAATAAGAATACTCTACTTTATTTCTCTCCCTTTCTATGTTTTTGCTTCCGAGTTATTTTGCAAGCTGGTTTGGATAGCTGGGAGTGCCTTGGGACCTAGTTCTACCCTCCTCGTGTCAAAATCCTCAATTTTTTTGTAGCAGTTTGGATAAGATTAGTGTAGAATTTTAATTCTATTCAACATTTGAGTTAAGTTCAATTCCAACATTTGTCTTTCTGATATTTATCTTTCAAGCATTGCTTTCCTTAAAAGTTATAGGTTAGCATGAATTTGGTAGGAACTTAGTGCATATACATTGAAGACCAATTTCAATTTCACACACCCTGGTTTGATAAGTAAATGAGCCTTGATAATGGAAAAGATAGCTACTCAGTTTGGATGTCCAATCCCCAAGTTGAGTTGTGTAACTTAGTTATTAATCCATTTGTGAATTCAAGCAATTACCATGTAGCAACGCTCACTCAGTTGGATCTACTTGATTAATAGCATCAAAAGGCCTATGATATCTTCATATATTTAAAAATATACTCAAGGAATATTATCAAAAGAAGGTCCATCCACATGAGTTTGAGGTGGGTGATTTGGTCCTTTGAGAAAATCAAAGAAATCAATAGGATCAACAGAAGAAAGGCAAGTTTGAACCCAGCTAGATTGGTTCGTATGTGGTCATAGCTAAGTATGGTTCTAGGGCTTAATATTTATATATTATAGAAGGGGAACCCCTTAATTATCTCCTTAATATCACGCATCTCAATAATTTTTATGCATAATTTGTGGGAGTGTCCCCACTATTCAAAAATAAAAAATACAAAAAATTAGAAAATCCAAAAAAAAAGAGAAAATTAAAATACTAAAGAGAAATAAATCCTCCTATGGTGAAAACCACTTTTGGTTGGAGCATGGATAAGTGTGTGTGGTAAAAACATGGCAACATGCACCTCACATAACATGACAATTCCATTATCCCACAGGTCCTTGTTTGCTCTCCTTGTATGGCACTAGCTTTATATCTAATTCTTCCACCCCATCAACATTCATTCCTTCATCTGTCCACTCCTTTCCTATCTATTCCATCTTCCTTCCACCACTTATAATACTTGAGAGACCAATAAGTTATTTGTGTGGTTTCCCATTATACATAGCTTGTTCCTTGGTTTCGGTCTTGTTGTATATAGGCTTGTGTCATGTCTTGTACATATTCTTGGTTTTCTTAGTGGTTGTTGTGTCATTTGTACATACCTCTTTACTTGGTGTTGTTGGAATCATGTTCCTTTGGCTGGTGCTTCAACGATCATTCTCGAGAATCCTTGTCATGATTGGTTATCTTTGATAACTTTTGTCCTCAGTCCATTACTCGTCATCTCACCACTAGTCAAATCTGTTATATTATAGCATCAAAATAGATTGATATAATTATATTCATATTGCTCAATATCATAGTCGATTATATATATATTGCTTATTATTAATATGCATAATAATCAATCATAATCGATATTAAAACAATGGTTAATATTGGTTACAGTTTAATCGACACAATCGATATTATTAAAGCTGAGCATATATGTTAATGTAGTTACATTAACTATCATTTGATAGTTAACGTAACATATCATATTGATATATGATATGTTACGTTAACTACTGAAAGATAGTTAACATCACATATGTATATGTTACGAAGGGCCACGGATTATAATCTACATTTTACTAATCCATGAGGCATGTCTACGTATAGACATGGCTCTACATTTCCTAAGCCACGTAGAGTCATGTCTCTATGTAGATATGATCATTCAATGCTATATTTATATTGTACGTATGATTAGAGGAAAGCGATCAATAACTACGACAATATCTTCCCTTCTACAATCATACAGTAAGTATTCCTTGCTCATAATTTATATGAATAAAACAACACATTCATAAATATTAGATTTTCTCTATAAGATCCTATTTTCCTAACATGGTATCAGAGCCTCAATAGAGAAAAATCATTAAAACTAGCCTTACATTCTGTACAAATTCATCATAAACAAAAGGAGAAATTATAATGGCCAACAATATCAAAGTAGAAGACAGACTCAAAGGTGCTTCTAATTTCTTCTCATGGAAAAATTGAATTCTTACATTACTTGAGTTAGATTCTTATGTTGAGGAAGACAAAAATATGCCAAAAGAAGAACTCGAAAAATCAACTTGGAAAAGACATAACAACAAAGCAAAGAAGATTATAATTGATGTTGTCAAAGATCGTATCCTTCCCTCTATAGAGAGACTTAAAACCACTTATGAAGTATTCAAGGCTATTCAAGAAACATTTGAGATTAATAACACAAGAAGATTACTTACTCTCAAACAACAACTTCTAAATCTAAAGATGAATAAAGGGGAAATGATTACATCTTACTTTCTTCGAATCTCTGAACTAAGAGACCAACTTGCCACTATTGGAAATAATATTGATGACATGGAGATAACATTAATAGCTCTTAGAGGATTACCTATCACATGATAATCTTTAATTCAATGTATAATTGGACGTCCTCTACCCAAATTTGATCAGCTCAAGAATGATTGTACCCAAGAGGAATCTCGGTTAATATCAAGAGGAATGGGGCCTACCAAAGGAAATGAGATTCAAGCCCTACATACCCACTCAAACTTCAAAAGCAATAAAAGGAATTTTAAACATAGAAAGGAAACTCTAACACAAGCCATGTAGGGAATCCCAATAAAAATACAAAAATCAAGACTTCTCCAAAATATAGTGTTTCAAATGCGATAAGTTTGGTCATACACATAGATACTATCGTGAGAAGTAGAAAATTGAAGCAACATTAGCGGAAGTCAAAGGAGCAGAAGTATCATTATTCTTCTTGGCATTATCAAGTGAAGTTAACTCAAGAAAGAACGCTTGGATAATTGATAGTGGAGCATCTTGACATATAACAGGATTCATAGATCAATTTGAAACCTTAGAAGAAAATTCTTCCGAAGAAGTTACAATTGGAGACAATTCCACTTATCCAGCAAAAGGAATTGGGACCTGCTCAATCAAGTTGAAATCAAGGGTAACTATACTATTGAAAGGATGTTCTATTTATACCAGGCATAAAAAGGAACTTAGTCTCTATTTCAAGCTTAGCCGATCAAGGCTATTGAGTCACATTTCAAGAAAATCAAGTATTAATATGGACAAAGAACACTAACATTAAAAATGCTATTTCATTAGGGTATAGAGATGGAAGCCTATACAAAGTAGGAAATAGTATCAAATGATCTCTAAGTCATGAAGTATCCAACACTAATGAACTCTAGCACCAAAGATTAGGTCATCTTGGGTTTAGCACTCTTCCCTCCCTTAAGAAAATGACTACAGGAATATAAAATCTAAACTCAAAACACATAAGCATTTGTAAAGGATGTTCTCTAGGAAAGAATATAAAAAAATCCTTTCCTGCTAGTGAACATAAAACCAAAACTATCTTAGAGCTCATTTACACTGACTTATGTGGACCTATGTCAACCCTCTCACTAGGAGGTTTTTCATACTATGTGACCTTGATTGATGATTACTCTAGAAAAACATGGATTTATTTTCTTAAACTAAAAGAATCAAATGAAGTATTATTAAAATTCAAAGAATTCAAAGCATTAGTTGAAAACCAAACTGGGAGAAAAATAAAAATCCTAAGATGAGATAACAGAGGTGAATATAATTCTAAAAACTTTAAGGTATTTTGCACTTCTGTTGGGATTAACAGGGAGTATACATTACCTTATAATCCTCAACAGAATGGAGTAGCAGAAAGAAAAAAATAGAACCATCATTGAAGCTGCCAAAGCTACGATGCATGATTAAAATCTTCATACTTCTTTTTGGGCCAAAGCATCCAATACTGATGTATACATTCATAATAGATGTCCTCACTCTATTCTAGAAAACGTCACACCTGAGGAAGCCTTTACAGGAAAGAAACCAGATCTAAGTCATCTTAGAATTTTTGGGTGTCCTGTATATATTCACATTCCCAAAGAGAAAAGAACCAAACTAGATCCTTCTGGAAAGAGAGGAATACTTGTTGGTTATAGTGAAACTACCAAAGGGTACAAGGTATACATACCAGGACATAAATCCATTGAAATTAGTAGAGATGTCAAATTTGAAGAGGACATTTTCCTAAAAATATCCACACTCACTAAAGAAGGATCAAATGAGAATCAGGGGGAGAATACTATAGAATATGAAGAAATTAAGAATATGAGGGAGAATTCCTTGCAAGATAATGAGAATCAAAGAGAGAACATAATAGAAAACTATGAACTATCTTCACTTCACCTTGAAGATGTTGAAATTCCTAACAACAAGAAAATACCATTATGGGCAAGAAAAATTATTGAGGAAAACAATGTTGAACTAGACGAAATGTCTAATGAAAGAAAAAGAACAAGGAATCAAAAGTGCTATCTTGCACTTATGGCAGAACTTACAAAATCAGAACCAACTAATGTTAAAGAAGCCCTAGCATGTCAAGCCTGGAAAGATTCGATGATCGAAGAATACCGACCTATTGTAAAAAATGATGTTTGGGAAGTAGTGCTTAGACCAAAAGGGAAAACTATCATCTCCTCTAGATGGCTATTCAAAATCAAATATGCATCTGATGGCAATATTAAAAAACATAAAGCCAAATTTGTTGCAAGGGGCTTTTCTCAAAAGGTAGGTATTGACTACGAAGAAACCTTTGCTCCGGTTGCACATTACACTTCTGTAAGAACTATTATATCCATTCCCGCATCCAAAGGGTGGAAGATACATCAAATGGACGTAAAGACAACATTCCTAAATGGTGTTATTGAAGAAGAAGTATACATATAACAACTAGAAGGGTTCGTCACTCATGACAAAAATTACGTTTGCAAATTGAAGAAAGAACTCTACGGTCTCAAGCAAGCACCCAGGGCTTGGTATGAACATATAGATAATTATCTCGCTAAATTAGGATACTCCAAGAATGAATTCGATCCTAATATATACTTCAAAATATCCAAAGGTGAAATGGTAATCATAGTTATTTATGTTGATGAGTTATTAATTACAGGAGGAGATCATCTTATTGCCAAATGCAAACAAGAACTCACAAGTGAATTTGACATGAAGGATCTAGGATTGTTACACTACTTCATGGGATTAGAAGTTGTACATAAAGAATTTTTTTTTTTTCTAAATCAAAGAAAGTATACTATGGATGTCTTAACCATATTTGGTATGAAGGAATGTAAACCATTAACCACTCCAATGGAAACAAATCTTCATAAACTCAAAGAAGAAGCTACAAATTCAGAGCCTACATATTCTTCTAATTACATACAAATAATTGGATCTCTTATGTTCTTGGTTAACACTCATCCTGATATCTTCTATGATATAAATGTTTTAAGTGATTTCATCTGTGAACCCAAGAAGATCCACTTAACAACAACTAAACATATTCTGAGATATTTATGTGGTACAATTGAGTTGGGTCTAAAATATGAGAATGTTGAGATACAACTCCTAGGATTCACTGACTCCGATTGGGCCGGAACCTCAATTGATTGAAAAAGCACTAAAGGATGTTGCTTTAGCCTTGGATAAGAAATGATTTCATGGTTCAGTAGAAAATAGTTAGCTGTTGCTCAGAGTTCTACTGAAGCAGAATACATGGCCGCTTCCATGGGGTTAAGGAAGTTACTATTTGGATTGTTTGGCAAGGCTCTAAAGCCTATAGTAATCTATTGTGTCAATCAAAGTTGCATTAAGATTTCTGTAAATCTAGTCTTTTACAATCGCTCCAAACACATAAAAATTCCTTATCATTATATAAGAGATATGGTAGACAGAGATATTATCAAACTCATCTACATAAGTACTGAAGAACAAACTGCTGATATTTTTACCAAGCCTCTTGCGAAGTTGAAAATCAAGTACTTTAGACAGAAACTTGGTATGGTTAAATTGTAATTAAATTTCTAAGATTCTATCTCTTAAATATGTAAATTAATTCATGAATAATAAATTAAATATTACAATATTGTGTTTTTGAAAGATGACAATCTTTCTTGTGTGTAAGGTCACTATTGTAAGGTGACGACCTACAATAGGTTGACTTAAGTTATCATCTAATCTAGTTCCAAATTAGACAGGGATCATGATAACAAGTGGTTCAAGTGTCGATCCGGATTGCACCAAATATCTTGACACCTATATTTATCACTAAAAAAAATCCAGTTTCGAATTGAGTCAGGGATTGTGATAAAATTCCTTATCAAGTTGAATTATGTTATGGATCATGCCGGAAATCTTGATCCAAGTGATTATGTTATTTTAAAGGAAATCTAGTTCTGAGTTAAGTCGGGGGTTTCAATAAACATTCACTTCTTGTGATTATCAATCTTTTCTCACTAAGAGGGAGTGTTAAATTATAACATCAAAATAGATTGATATAATTATATTAATGTTGCTCAATATCATAGTCAATACATAAATACATACATACATATATATGTATGTGTGTGTGTGTATATATATACACACACACACACATACACATACATATATATATATGTATGTATGTATGTATATAT
>MU225001.1:2781112-2809450 GCA_018584345.1 Thuja plicata | reverse complement strand
GATAGATCTTTATCATTCTCATGAACAAATGTAGTGCAGGTTCACCTTTATATCTTTCCAAACTGAAGAATATATCCAAATGGGACATGTAAGATTCTTCCTCCAAAATATAATTTGGCTCTCTTTCATGTTCATAGCACATGTCTTGTTCATACCACAATTTTCTTCCTCACCACTGGCATCATGAAACATATCAAGAAACCATTTCTCAAACTGTCTCCATGATGAGATGGATTGTGTGGGTAGTGATTCATATACTTGTTTGACATTATCTTTTAACGTCCTGAAAAATAACCTCATCACCTAATCCTCTGTAGAAACCTCATAATCTTATATGAATGTATAAAATGCATTGAAGTGTTGTAGTGTTGATTCATCCCATTCTCCATGGAACTTTGGTAGAAGTTGTGAAATTTTAGGGGATAACTTATTTGGGATGCATTGAAATATCCTAATATCCAATGGCCTGATACCATCTAGAATAAAATGATTTCTTTGAAATGATGGATACATTTGAAAAAACAATCCACCATCTCCTTCTGAGTCTTCTCCCTCAGTAGAGTCACCAACTGAAATGCTTTTTTCAATAGAGTCACCACCTTCTTATCAGAAGGAAAATACTTACTGTCTTCTGAGTTCTTTTCTCCCAGTAGAGTCTTAATATATATCACCAGAGCTTCTAGGTAAAATATAAAAATATTCTTTTGAACAAGTCCCCAACAGAGTCGCCAATTTGTTGGTGCCCAAAAATGCTAAATTGGATTTCCTATGGACTTGCCAATCTAATGCTTGGAAACCCAAGTGATTTGGCCAACTAATAAGTCACTTGGGTTTCACTAGGTTTGTAATCTAACTGAAATAATATATCATCTCAACTAGGTCGGCCAGGGACCTAATTTCTAATAATAAATAAATGTGTATGTAATCTAACTGAAATAATATATCATCTCAACTAGGTCGGCCAGGGACCTAATTTCTAATAATAAATAAATTATAACTCAATCCTTAATGCAATCCATTGAATGTTGGCCAAGACATTGCAATGATAAATATCAACCTCCTTGAACATGCTTAGATCTACCAATCATGCTCTAAACCTTCACAACACACTACATTATTAGGTCACATAAGAACAAATGAAGAACACCAACACGTTACATGAAAATCATGCAACCCGATCACTTTAGCCAATGCGAGCCAACACGATGATAACACGATCAAGAAACATCAACAAGGAATGTTAAGTACCTCAACAACCTTAGCATCAATATGAACTCATGATATAAATCCATGTCTGCACTGTTCATCAACAACAAAATCTACAACCCTTGTTACTCAAGAAATATACCTTTCTAGTAACCAAATCATGAACTACTCGAGTTGAGGACACATATGTACATCACAAAATCACTACCAGGTTAGAAGCAACTAAATTTTTAATACTTATCCATACCGATCCAAAATTGAAACTCTGTATCTTCCCAAAAAACCAAAATTCCAGTGTTTGATAGATCAATCATAACTCTCTCAAATCATCACTCTAACTGATGTGAACTGACATTCATCAAATATAAACATCTCTGAACATAATTTTACTATCACAATAGTAGATCTTTTGTGTAGTATCTGTAACAAGGAATTCAACCTCACTGAACATACTAGGAACACTATCTTCAATAGTAGAAGTATGTTGACATCAATGAAAAAATATTAATGCCAGTATATATGCATAATATGAACAACATATCAACAATATACAACAATATCCCCCTTTGGCATTGATGTCAACATATGATGTGAAAAATTCCATCAATGCACAAAGAAACAATACCAACAACAATATCAACAATATCCACAATATGACATCTCTCTCCCACATAGTCTCATACAAAATATCTCTCCTCAAAGATCAATTATTTTTCACATTAATATCTCTCCCCCTTTCACAACAATGGAAATGGCACAATGAATGCACTAAGTCATAGAGGTCAAAAATCTGAACAACACGACTCATGAAATACTTACCACACACTACTCCTCCTAAGGAGCAACCACCAAAACATCAATCTAGAAGAATGATAGCTCTATAAGAACACTGGACCGATGCATCTCAATGCATCTCTAGCTCTAATCATGAGGGGAAATAAACCCAATCTTACCTTAGAGATACTCAAAAGTATCCTTTAGCAAGGGCTTTGTGAATATATATGCAATCTTCTCTTTAGTAGATACATACTCCAATCTGAATTTTCTCTCGTTGAACCCATCTCTCAAGAAATGATATTTGATAGAAATATACTTTGTCTTTGAATGCAACACAAGGTTCTTTTAAATATTGATAGCACTTGAATTGTAACAGTATATAGTAATAGGCTCATCAATAGTTACTCTTATATCTTTCAACATTTGTTTCATCCATGTCACTTGTGTACAATTAACAACAACAACAACAACATACTCAACTTTAATAGTAGATTGTGATATACAATTTTATTTCTTACTTACCCATGAAACTAAGCTCTTACCCCAAAATATTTCTCCACCATTAGTACTCTTACTGTCATCCACATTACTTTCCCAATCAACATCAGTATATGTATGTAATGTGAAACCCATAATTAGCTTTTCCCTTCAAGTATTTGAATATCCTCTTAACAATAGCAACATGTGATTCCTTCGGTTCTGATTGAAATCTCAGAGTCTTAGGATTTGCATTTATAGTAGAATCTTGTGTTTCCAATTCGTCCTCATCTCCAACTTCTTCATTCTATTCTACCGATCCATTCTAATTCTATACTTGCACAATCTGAATTCCTTCTTCATCATATGATTCATAACTACAAGATCTAACTGGTTATTCAAAAATTTCATCCACTCTCACATTAGCACTCTCAATCATCTTTCTTAATCTATGGATATAGTATTTGTATGCTTTTCTCTTTGCAGAACAACCAAGAAATATACCTTCACCACTTCTGGGATCAAACTTTCCTAAATCTTCATCTCTCTTAATGTAACATTTTCTTCCAAAGATTCTGAAATACTTCAAAGTAGGAATATGACCATACCAAAGTTCATAAGGAGTCTTACAAGTACCATTCTTGATTTGAACTCGGCCCAATGTGTAAAAAGTAGTGCTAACAAATTCTCTCCAATAGATCTACAAAACATTTCCTTCATTCATCATTGTCCTTGCCGTGTCAAGAATTGAACTATTCCTTCTCTATGCAATTCTATTCAGATATGGGGTCCTTGGAGTAGACATTTGTCTATTTATTCCATACGCTTTACAATATGCATCAAATTCTCTAAATGTAAATTCTTCACCTCTGTTAGATCTCAAACATTTCATCTTCATACCTGTCTCAGTTTCAACCATAGCTCTAAAGATCTTGAATTTTTCAAATGCCTCAAAATTTTCTTTAAAAAATGCAACCCACATCATCCTTGAATAATCATCAACAAATAGAATAAAGTATTTTTATCCATAGTAACTTCTTGTTCTAGGAGGCCCACATAAATAAATATGTACCAAGTCTAACAATCCACTCGAAGAATAGGTCTTACTTTTGAAATTATATTTAGTTAGATTTCCCAATTGACATTCCTTACACATTGCATTATCAAGCTTCAACAATCTAGGAAAAACTCTTACAACATTTTTAGTGCTAATCTTCACAATGTTATCCAAGTTTACATAACAAAACCTCTTATGCCATAACCAACTGTCATCAACTTTTGCAATAAACCATATATTATCTAAATTATTCAAATGAAATACATTTCTTCTTGTCTTTATACCTGATGCAATCTCAATTCTAGTGCTTCGACTGATTTTAAACATTCCATTCTTGAAATCCCAGTGATAATATCCCTTGTCAACTAACTATCCAACTCTCAAAAGATTATGCTTTAAACCTTCAACATACAAAACCTCACCAGTATTACTCTTACCATCAAATGTAATTAAACCTCTTCCTTTGATCAAACAAGGAGCATTGTTACCAAATCTAACAACACCACCATCATAGTCTTCAAGCTTCATAATTTTTTTTTGTCTCTGGTCATATGATGTGAACACCCACGGTCAATAACGGAGTCATGTCTCTTATCCACATGCAAAACCAATGATTTATCTTCATTAGGATTCTCATCTTTAATAGAAATGAACACAATCTCATATTTTCTCTTCTCAGATTCACCATCAATAGTTCCCTCATCAACAACATAGTAATATTTCTACTGAAATTAATGTCTAAACTTATTATGCTTATAATTAGGCTCTTTTTTAGGACATCTAGAAGCAATGTGACCAATCTTATTACACGCAAAACACTTCAAAGAAAAATTTCCTTCATACTTATCAGATCCCGAAGGTAGCTTCTTTGCAAATAGGGCTTCAAGCTTTTCAAGCTCTCTTTCCTCTTTTTCAAAAATTTCCCATTCCTTAGCATATTTACCAAGCTTAGATGAACTCTCACCAGGGTCATATCTTTTCTTATCCTTAGAAATAGTAGCTTTAAATGCAGATTCAACTTTACGAAATTTATCTCCAAATTCACTCGTTTCAAAAGAAGATAACTTACCAACCAATGTATCTCTTGTCACAGTAGGCATTGTTCTTATTTCTTCAATAAAAACAACTTTATGATTGTAAGTAGGAGGCAAGGATCTCAAAATTTTAGAAACAATCTCATCTTCATCTAATTGTCCACTAGCGCATATGATTCCACAAGCAAGGTTGGTGATTTTACTCACATACATAGTAATGTTTTCATCTTCGGTCATCCTCAATGCTTCATATCTTCCTCTTAGGATTTGTAGCTTCACTTTCTTCACAAACTTGTCTCCTTCAGATAATGTTTCTAAATTTTCCCAAACTTGATGTAAACTCTCCAATCTTAGAATAGTTTTATAGTTAGCATCTGATAAGGCACTCTTCAAGGCTTTATAAGATCTGATATTATTCTCATATTCTTTATTCTCATCAATAGTCGCAGTAAAAAGATCAACAGGAGGCTTACAATTATTCTTTATAACTGTCCAATGTTCTTCACCAAGACATCTCTAGTGTGTAATCATCCAGTCCTTCCATATAGTATAATTTTTTCCTTCAAATCTCATACTATCCTTCTAAAAGGTCGACATCCCAGATCTCCCCAAGCTATCACTAAGCCTAATACTAACCCTAATCCTAACCCTTAACATAATAATACTCTAAAAATTTAAATCGTATACCCTAACCCTAACCCTAATTAGACCATTGACCATAACCCTAATGCTACCCTTAACTGTAATACTAATCCTATCACTAACTCTAATACTAACCCTAACCCTAACCCTAATCCTAACCCTAATACTAGTCCTAACTCTAATCAATACACCCTAACCCTAACCCTAATTAGACCAATGATCCTAATCATAATACCAACCTTAACCATAATTCTAACCCTAATACTAATCTAAACACTAACCCTAACCCTATCCCTAACCCTAATAGTTAACATAATACTACTCATAATAGTAAATTGTACACCCTAACCCTAATAGTTAATATAATACTACTAATTGTAAACTATACATGCTAACCCTAACCCTAATAGTTAACATAATACTACTCCTAACTGTAAACTATATACCCTAACCCTAACCCTAATTAGAATATTAACCCTAATCGTAATGCTAACTTTAGCCTTAATACTAACCTTAACACTAACCCTTATATTAACACTAACACTAATTTACTAACCCTAACCCTAATTGTTAAAATAATACTACTCCTAACTGTAAACTATACACCATAACCCTAATTAAACCATTGATCCTAATCGTAATGCTAACCTTAACCCTAATACTAACCCTAACACTAAGCCTAATACTAACCCTAACCCTAACCCTAATCGTTAACATAATGCTACTCCTAACTTTAAACTGTACACACTAACCCTAACCCTAATTAGACCATTGACCCTAATCGTAATGCTAACCTTAACTATAATAATAACCCTATCACTAATCCTAATACTAACCCTAACCCTAACTGTTAACATAATACTACTCCTAACTCTAATTTGTACACCCTAACCCTAATAGTTAATATAATACTTCTCCTAACTATAAATTGTACACCCTAACCCTATCCCTAATTAGAACATTGACCCTGATCGTAATGCTAACCTTAACCCTAATATTTACCTCAATACTAACCCTAACCCTAATTGTTAACATAATACTACTCCTAACTCTAAATCGTACACCCTAACCCTAACCCTAATTAGACTATTGACCCTAATTGTAATCCTAACCTTAACCCTAATTCAATCCTAATACTAACCCTAACACTAATCCTAATCCTAACCCTAACCCTAATCCTAATCCTAATCGTTAACATAATACTACTCCTAACTATAAACCTTAACCGTAACCCTAACCGTAATTAGACCATTAACTCTAATCGTAATGCTAACCTTAACCCTAATACTAACCTTAATACTAATCCTAACCGTTAACATAATTCTACTCCTAACTTTCAACCGTACACCCTAGCCCTAACCCTAATTAGACCATTGACCTTAAACGTAATGCTAACCTTAACCCTAATACTAACCCTAATGCTAACCCTAATCCTAATACTAACCCTAACCATTAACATAATACTACTCCTAACTCTAAACCATATACCCTAACCCTAACCCTAATTAGACCATTGACCCCAATCATAATGCTAACCTTAACCCTAATACTAACCCTAATCCTAACCTTAACCATTAACATAATACTACTCCTAACTCTAAACCCAACACCCTAACCATAATACAGTCAAAGAATGCAGTTGAAGTGTGAGGTTGACTTGGGATCACAAAACAACCCAGACGTGTGGTCATTTTGGGAACACATCAGGACAAAAATAAGCAGATTGAAAAAGAGACAAGGTCAACACCGTTGTATATAAGTAATTGACATGTCAAGGTTGATATAATTGATAAACCTGAATAAAAGATTGAATTTTGATAGGTACTGCCCCCTCATGATCAAAATCGAAATGAAATAGAGGAGAAACAACAAATTGATAAATTTGATCAAATCGAACTAAAGATAAGGTAGATTATGAAGCACGAAAGATTATTTCCCAAGGTTGAATTAGAAGAAGAAGAAGAAGAAGAAGAAGAAGAAGAAGAAGTGGGGTGAAAGCGAATGGAAGATAGAAGTTTGGAAAAAGTGGAAAGAAATGGAGAAAAGAAAGAGAATTTGCCTCAAGAAAGAGGATGCCCCAAAATTAATCAACTGTTTAAGATAAAAATTTTTGATTGAGATCACGAAAGAAGATAAGGAAATGAAGACCAAAACCTGATCACAGTTGATTAAAAGTCCACAAGAAAGATGAAGGAAACCGTCTCAAACTCATAATGTAGCCTAAAAATGTAAACTAACATGAGGTCTAATAATGCAAATTACATGAAAATGCAGAGGTGTACTTGCAATAGAGAAACTGTAACATAGGACTTTTGTGTTCATCATTCATTAGAGAATGTTAAGGAACTTATTTTCATCACTGGGCCATTATTAACGGACATCGGAAAATCACACAATCATCACTAGTCACAAGTGCAACTATGAATATATGAATGCGATTTATATCGGAAACATCATACAACCATCACCAGTCACGAGTGCAACTATGAAGATATGAAGGTGGTGTATATCAGATTTGAAATGTGGAAATATTCTAACATAAGCATCAAAGACATAAAGGTCAAGATGACTGTGATGTTAGCTTACCCAATTTAATATAGCAAAACCACGCTCGCATCAAGGCATAGAGGCTAGGATGACTAGAAGAACGGTTGTGCAAAAATAGTGAAGCATAAAGCAGGAAGCAAATTAAAACATGCCCCATGCCCCAAGTCCTCTAGCTATGCATCACAGAGAGACTTATTAGACAAGGACACTCAACAAAAATCAATAACAGTCAGCACACAAAGAAAATATCATGATATAGCTCAAGCATTAAGTGTTGTGTTTAAAAATTTTAAGTGTGTTAATTGATACCGAGTTTCGAGGATAAGGATCAAATGCTTGCAAGCAGGTAAGACCACATGACAAAACAGAGTAAGACCAAACACATCCTTATTTCTCTTACATCCTGATGATGGAACACAAAGTGTGATCCGAAACGTTGATGCTTAAAAACATACACAATCAACAACCAGAAATCAAAGCTCAAACACTCCTTATGTTTTATGGATTGATTTGCACCTTGTTTTCCAATCATGAATATATGAATCTGTACCTGCACATGAAGAAAACTTGTTAGTTAAAACATGATGCTCTGTTTATTTCTTTCCTCATGCTTTTCTGATTTATGATTTGATGTAACTGAGTGCATTTGTATGATAGTCAATTGTTAGAGATAGGAGTTAAGATCTTCCATTGCTTAGTCTTTGGACTAACACAACTTTTTACTATCTTGCAGGTACTTTGAAGACCTAGAAGCGACTCATAGAAGCCAGCTGCCCCAAGTACACAAGATCAGCAATCTGTCATTACCACATGCAATGGCGGACCTTAACCCTCTCTTTACTCTTGACCTCTATTACTTTGTATTCTCCTCTTCTGCATCATTTTTGTGAGTTGTCCCACGACTTGTGTGGGTTGTTCATTCTACTTCTTCTCTTGTAAATGAAACGAAAAAACTTGTACTGCAAAATGGATTTATAATGCTCTTTATGTAATGATTTTGCATATGAATATAATGATTTATTTCATGAATTGAAATGACATGTTCTTTCTTTTCTGCATTCATTTGAAAATTGTTTTCAGTTCAAACATTTAACTAAAATTTGAAGTTTAAAACGAACAAATGTACCTTTCACCTTGTTGATCAACTACCCAGCTCGACCAATTGAGCTGGATGCGAAAATTGGTAACAGTTCCCATGTGTCAATAGAAATAGAATGTTGTTCTGTAGCCAGCTTTAATGTTCTACGAAAGAGTGACCCTAAGCCATTTTACTCTTTCTTAATCTAGTCAATGTATTCCCAACCATGTAACTATAAGATGTCTATATAGACAGTTATGTTTCTATGTAAAAACTATAATACATATCGCTTCGGGGAAGAAGAGGACATATATGCAATCAACTTATTAACAAAAGCATTATGTGTTTATTATTAGATCATGAAAATTCTTTAAGTATCTTCTTCAATTGAGTAACTGTGAGAGGGCCTCACCTCATCCATCGATTGGCTGCATTTTACATTTCCTTTCTACCAAGTATGAATTTTGTGTGCAATTAGTTTGCATACTTGATTAAGTATGATTTTTAAGTGTAATAAGTTTTAAAAAGAAGAATATATAATCAAAATAAACTAGTGCACTTTTTGTAGTTGAAATTTGGTTTACACAGATCTTATCACTACGAGCTAACACAATTCTTGTCGCTAGAATTATTTATTAAAGCTTTTGTAGTGTAGTTTAAAGCATTTGAAGCATATCTGGAATCTAAGGATAGTGGTTTAGATCAAAATTCAAAGTGTAGCTTAAAGGATATTTATTAAGAAATATTTTTACCTTCAAATTTAATAGCGCATTTCATTATACTCAATTTGTTAGCTACAACCCTTAGGCATATAGTTTCTATACCCTTGTAAAGCGTATGTTGCTTGGACTGACACAAGGAACAAACTTAATTTAGCCATCAAAGACTTGTTATAATTTAAAAAAAAACTTTACTACAATTTTGTCCCAACAAGGACCAAACCCCGTTTCAATTGTCTTTCACGTACTAGATGGTCTTTCTTATAATGTGCTTTTAGGCATCCTTAAATGCTAGAATGGTAAGACACAATTGTATCTTTTTGAAGAAATTGGATTTTTACACCTACAAAAAATCTTAATAAAAATTTAAAAAGAATTTACAACAGTATTAAGTGAATCTCTTTGTTCAAACTATCAAGACAAATTACTAATCTTGAAAAGATTACACAAGTAAAATAAGATTCTTGATGACCCAAATATGATACAAATATTTTTCCTAAAAACTCATTTTGATCTTTTCTTTCGATATCAAACATGTGAAGTTAGGTACACTATTGAAGAAATGTAACACACACAGGGTTTATTGAAGAGGTTTATTGACAATAGTAAATATGAAAAATGCTTTAAACCTGCTCAAAGACAAAATGCTATGAGCTTGAAATTACCATGCTGCCATGAAGAATCATCCTCCATTGGAAGGCAAATTGGTTGAGGATTTGAACTTTAAGGATAATTGCACTTCCTAAGAGAAATTGACCTTGCCTATTTCTTGTTAGATAATTATGTTAGTAAATTAGTTTAGTAGTTAGTTGTTCTCATGAGTAGGTTTGATAAAAATAAAATAAAAAATAAAGCTTTATTATCCAAATGGTTGTATTGAAAATCTATCTAGAACCAACCAAATTTTATGTTTCTCAAATTAGTGTGCAATAATGTGTTTTGGTTATGTTGGCTGTATTGAAAACCTATCATGAACAAATATATTTATGAAATTAGTGTGCAATAATGTATAATCGCTCTACCATTTATCAATACTATATAGTATCAAAGCAAAAATGACGATGGGTTGTGAATATAAAAGAAAATTGTTCTTTGAAGAAAGTGTTGGATATTTTGGCAAAGATGTCCAATCTGTTATTTTTTGAGAGTTAGAATTTATTGTTGGCCATTACATTTTGATTGCTTGTATACATTTTTTTTTTCTATGCAATGCCTCTTTTGATAATTGCTATGTTGATATCAATTGTCAAAATAATTGTGTCTTTGGCAACGTCTCCTGTAGAATTCATTGCATGGTGGTGTATAGATGTCAGAAGAACAAGCATTCATGTAATGAGTAGCAGACGTATTTTAATGTCTTGAAGTCATAAGTTGTTAAAGCTATGAAGGAAACACATATTTTGTTACCATTCTACAACAAATGACAATCATGTTCAAAAAGAAAAAAAAAGTGTTAGGCAAAGGGCACATGAATAAACAAAGATGGGGACCTAGATTTGATGCCATAAAATTTCCAAAGACATACATATTTTCATAAGGATTATTGTTGCTAATTGAAAGAGATTAGAAGTATTTTCTTAGAGCTATTCTTATATTGTGAAGACAAATATAACTTGCATATAAATGTGCTTAGCTTGGTTTATAACTTTCAAAATCATTGTTTACAAGTATTCACAAGATAAAAATATGCATTTTGTATTTGGAGTTATAATGGTGTGTGTGTGTGTGTAACGATTTAAACACTTTGTTGGTGAAGTGACCACCAAGGTTCAAACCCTTGTTGGGCCACCATGCTCACAAGCCTTCTACCTTAACTAGGTTGTTGAGCTCATAGGTTTGAACAAGTGAAGTGTGGGGATGAGGTCCCCCATTTGTGGCCTCATTGGTGCACAGTGTTGGGTCAAAAGCATTTCACGTAGAGCCAGAGAGTGTGTCATGCCAACATCATCAGTCATGTTAAAAAGTAAAACCAAGACCGATGACATGTAAAAACTTTCAAACCTAGCTTTGAATGATAAATGTAAAACCATAGAAACCCCATACATTGTTGAATCTCTCCTACATAGGTGAACTTGATAATGCGTATAAAAAAATTATTTGAAGTTTTTTTTATGTTTGTCATCAAAATATACACAAAAATATTCTAAGATTGTTTCATCACTTATCCTACAATATAAAGAGCTCACTATTTCCATCATAACCAAACAAAGTAAAAGGTCATTTTATAGACAACAATACGAGACTAACTGTGCTACAAATGAGGCATAATACCCCCTAGTGGGATTTGAACTTATGACCTCTCTTTCAAGAGTAGAAGTTCTCCACCACTAGGCCAACTTAGTTTGTACATACTATTCAAACGCTATTAATTTATCTTATCCATATTGTTCTAATCATTTAGTCATAAATTAATACAAACATGCGGTGACATAATAGATTAGAAATGGAACAAGAATTAACAGATAAATAATATAATTGCATCCATCAAATATTCTAAAACTCAAAAAGGATTCAAATAGTTATAAATTTACAATTCATCACACCAACTTTTAGAAAAACACAATGAAATAAAGATAGAGACAATTTAGATTGTGAAATTGGTTCATGGTTATAATATAAATCCATTTGAACCCTCAAAGACAACTCTATTTTAGTTTCATTTATTGAAATCACAAATAGTAGACAATTTCAATTTTCCTTTTTAATAATTAAAAATTCAAATAGAAAAAGCAAGGCGGATGTATAAATAGTGTAGGAAAAATTAATTTTTTGCCAAAGAAGTCAACTATAGTAATAATTTTTCTTTGTATATGAAATATGTATTTAACACCTGTACCTAATAATTGTGCTCGGTATAGAAAACATTTTCTAATAACTTGAGACTAATAAATACAAGGTTATCTGGAGACGGGGAGACTTTGAGGTCTCCGGTACCGGTATAGATACACCTATTTTTCAAAAGTAGGAGACGAGGGTACTTAGACGACAATTTTTTTTTTAATATAATTTAATAATTTCTAAGAAATACCATAGATTCATAACATAGTGCTTTGAAAACAAGAACAATAGAAAGTTATAAGTATGAAGTTATGAACATAGAACATTAAAAGTTTAAAGAGTCAAAGACTAATACTAAATAGTAATGTCATATTAATATAGAGTCAAATAGTTCTAAAGTTCAAAACTGTTATTGCATATCTCATAGTCATATCTAATTTCTGAATATCACATATGATCATCATCATATCAATCAAATTAATAATCGCTGAGATTATTGTTACATATTGAAATTTGAAATTCAAAAATATATAGTTTGATTCTAACAAAAAACTCAAAACTGTAAACAAAAATAAAAAATCTATCTATATCATCTACTTATTATTATATTAATAAATAATATATTATATAATCCAATGACAATATATTATTATTTAATATTTTATATATTGTAATTTATTATTTGTTATATTAATATTTAATTATTTATTTATTTGAATTTTATCTATTTAATATTTATTAAAAATGTTAAATCATAAATGGCCTTGCTAAAAAACATTCAAATAAGGGTCAAAATCATAACATGACTTAATGTTATATTTTAAATTTGTTTTTTAATTAGGAGACTTCATTTTTTGGAATGGGAGACGCGAAAAGTCTCGAGACGTGTCTCGGTCTCCTAGACGCGTTTGGAGGGGGGAAGACGGGTCTCCGGGTAACACTGAATAAATATGATGTTAACTTAGTTCGCAATAACTAAGGAGACTTTGGAGACGCGGAAAGTCTCGGTCTCTTAGACGCGTTTGGAGGGGGGAGATGGGTCTAAGGTAACACGAATAATTATGACGTTAACTTAGTTCGCAATAACTAAGGAGATAACATTTGTTCATAATCAATTGCAAATATATTGTTGTCTTTGAAATGCCACAAACAAGAGAAACGATTTATACTAAAATATTGCCAATTTGTTTGGTTTGGCTTGATTATACAAAATTACAAATTATACTAAAATGGAAGCAATTGATATGATTTGGGCTATGTTCTAGCTACTTGATATCTGTTGTGAATATTTTATAATTAGTATTAGAATTTGTTGTTATTGGCTGAACATTAGTAATTGCCTTTTCATTTTAATAAAAATCGTTTAAGGACGCTATTCCCTGATCTCTTAGGGCCCGTTTGGTTGAGGGGTGGAATTGTAATTGAACGGCAATTGGCATTTCCGAATTCCCAAAATGTTCAATTCCCTGTTTGGTTCCAAAATTAAAAATTGAAATAGGGTTATGCGAATTCTAATTTTGGGTCATTTTGAGCATTCCACAATTCCTTCTCAGACTTGGAATTGGAATTGAAAGTATCATTTTGAGAAGGAAAATTCATTCCCATTTTTGTTTCAATAATATGTATTACACACACACACACACACACAAGTGTATATACACACATGTATATATACACATATGTGTGTATATGTGTATATATATACACAAATGTATGTATATGTCTATATATGTGTATACATGTGTATATACATACATGTATGTGTGTGTATATATATGTGTGTGTGTGTGTGTGCACACGTGTATGTGTATATATACACGTATATATATACACATGTTTGTATAAATGCACATGTGTGTATATATATAGACATGTGTGTATATACACACACAAATGCGTGTATGTGTATATATACATGTGTGTGTATATACACATGTGTATATATGTGTACATGTGTATATATACACACATGTGTATGCATATATATACATGTGTATATATATACACATGTGTGTATACACACACACATGTGTGTGTATACACACACACATGTGTGTGTATATACACACACATGTGTGTGTATGTATATACACATGAGTATGTATATATGTGTATGTGTGTATATATACACGTGTGTGTGTATATGTGTATGTGTGCAAAAACAAAGTTCCAATTCCAATTCCAATTTTAATTTTGTGGAACCAAACACAGAATCTGCATCTTCTCAGTCATCTTCCAGGTGAACCAAACAGGACAAGCCTAATTCTAAAATTCATTTTGAGAATGGCCCAATTGCCAGAATGGATTCAATTCCAGAATTGACAATTCCAGCATGCACAAATTCCACGAAACAAACGGGCCCTTAGACTGTTCAGATCTTGTAAATAAGTAAAATTATTCCGAACATTTGAAAGTGAAACGATTCATTACCCAGCAACAATGAACCTTGAAATGTAAAAATTTTTGGTTGACATAAATGGCCCTCCCTTGGAAAATGTGAACGCATAAAACCATGCTTCTACAACTTCTCGGCACCGGCTATCGAGCCATCGTACCCGTTAACGTTGTTTGGGAGAAAATACGGTGCAGTCATTTTAAATAAGAAATATTGTGCAGTAATGAAAGAGTGCAGTCATACATACGAAATGTCCTCCAGTAATAAAAGAGTGTTTGAAAGTTTTTATATTTATTTATTTTAATTAGTCTTTTTAATTTCAAACTTTTTTAATATTTAGATTAGTTATATTATGTAAGAAGTCATGTTTTAATTTTTTAAATAATTTATTTTATTTATTTATTATTATTTCTACATAATTTAAAAGTTATATAAATAAAATTATATATATGATTAATTATATATTATTTTTTTACTAATATGTTTAAACTTTTTAAACTTTTATTTATTTTAATGATTATATTATAATATATAATATATTATTTAGTAATTTCATTAATTATATATTATTTTTTAACTATGATTTTAAAACTTTTAAAACTTTTATTTATTTTAATGATTATATTATAACACATAATATATTATTTAGTAATTTTAAGGTATACATTATATAAAATTTTAATAATAATGTTGTTTGATAATATTATACTAATAATTTTTACTTAAAATTTGTTATTTAACTTATAATTGAATTGAATTAAATTATTCCTTAATTCAAAAAAGTAACATATTATGTGATGATACAACAATGTATCAATCTTTTTTTTTGGTTGTTTTGGAGACATTGCAAAATGCATATTTGATGATGTGGCCCTAAACCCTTAGTTATAAGGAGGAGAGTTGCAAAAACTTAGACTATTAAACTAATAAGTTGTCTCCCTTAACTAATAGATAAAAATTTAGGAAAAATTACTAAATTACTAAATAATATACCTTGAAATTACTGAATAATATATTATATATTATAATATAATTATTAAAATAAACAAAATTTTAACAACAAAAGAATTTCCTCAAGTTAGCAAATGAATTGCAAGAACATTCACTATCATCTAATCAAATGCAACCACACATATGAAAAAGATATCTCAAATGCATAATATGTTTATAGGATCACATTTATTGGTTTCCATCAATTCATTTTTGTAATTTGATGATGTGGCCCTAAACCCTTAGTTATAAGGAGGTGACTTGCAAAAAATTATCTAGTGCTAAACTAATAGATCATCTCCCTTAACTAAAAGTAAAAATAATAGATAAAAAATTAGAAATTTCTTATTAAATTACTAAACAATATACCTTGAAATTACTCAATAATATATTATATATCATAATATAATTATTAAAATAACAAAATATTAACAACAAATGAATTTCCTCAAGTTAGCAAATGAATTGCAACAACATTCATTATCATCTAATCAAATGCAACCACACATTTGAAAAGATATCTCAAATGCTTAATATGTCTATAGGATCACATTTAATGGTTTCCATCAATTCATTTTTGTAATTTCATAGAGTTTGTGCTTATATTATTTGCCACAACCTCATTTTTAGTTGTATGTTTAAATATTTTTTTGGTTGCTTGTTCACATCATTTTTTTTTATAATATTTAGTTTTAGAAAACCTTGAGTAAAATGTAGAAGAGGTTAATGCTAATGAAGTCTATTATATTAAGTTTTTTCTTTAATAATCAATAAACTTCAGGCATTCAATGATTCAATCAATCACCTTTTAAATGTTTGAGATATTATAGAATTTGATGCTTGTTAATGATTTTCTTAGCTTATTAATATGTTTAATCACACTTTGATTGGTGAAACTTATCCTACAAGTGAATCCTACTTTGAAGATCATATGTTGTTAAAACGAATTAGTTATATTGTAATTAAGAGTCTAGTTGATTCATGCTATCACTATTCTAGTATATCTCATTATTAACTTCTTGTAATTGCAAGAAGGATTTAGTGCATTCTCACACATATATAAATGAAGAATAAAGGATGTGCACATTGAACTTCAATTGTTGTCACATCTCATTTAATTAGCCTAGTTTAATAAGTGGATTATTGTATATTAGTTATCTAATAGTGCAAGTAATTAGGAAAAAACATCTTGGCTATGTTAAGTGCCTTTTGAAGTATAATTAGAATGATTAATGATGGAAATTACTAATTGTATGTTTGGTTTCCATGAGTGTGTCAAAAATTAAAATTGAACTGATAGCTATTGTGAAACTTTTAACATGGGTTTTTTGAATTGGTTTGGAGTCTATATCAATAAGTTCTTAATTTAGAATGAATTTGTAGAAAGTTTAAGAAAAAGTCTAGTTGAATTAGTATGGATGAACTTGAATTGAGACATGTTTCTATCAAACTGGGATCCTTGCAAAATAGAACTTATTTGAATTTGGGTTCTTTGATTATCAGGGCAATGACAAGCTTTGTTTTTTTATTCTTTTTCAACAGGTACATTCAACATTATTTGAAGAAGGAAGAACAAAACTTTGCAATACAATCAATTACCACAAACTTTCTTTCGAAGCAAGTAATCTCATTGCTCTCGAAGAAAGTAAAATCATTGCTCAAAATCCTTGATTTCCATCAAGAATAGTTGTACAGGCTCTCCTTAATCAACAAGACAAGTTTAGAAGCATGCTTGATAGTCATCACACGAAAGGTTCATTCTCCTCTCATTTCAGTAATCATGAGAGGATGTGTATTTCCTAGGAAGAAGTTATTAGTGACATTTCTTTTTATTATGTACAACTTCATCTATGCTTTTAAATCAAACACCTATCATCGTATCCCTTGCACCTCATTTGAGTGCAAGTGCTAGTATAATATATAGTTATAAGATGCTGTATAGTGTTGCTGTATCTAAGTTATGCCATAACTTTAGACCGGATTAAGCAAACTCACAAATATGCCAGCTGGTGAATGTTATGTTAGATATCAAATAGGAGGCTTCTTGTACATTAAGAAAGTCATTGCATTCAAGTATAACTTAGAATTTTTTTTTTTTTTTTACGATAATTGCCAATAAATGCTTAGATAAATGATAATAATTGTAGAAAACTACATATGATAAACAGTCAAAAAGATAAAATATTTAACAGAAATGCACCAAAAAAATATTTCAGTCAGAACACATTTTAGCAAGGATTTACTTTTATTTAAGCTTATTTAGGCTTCTTTCAATTGCACTAAAAAGGATTCTCCCAAACTCTCACTACAGTGAATTCCATTATAGATTACCAATGTAGGTCGCATTATCCAATCAAAGCTCTAGAATTGTTTACAGATGATCAATAATAAGTACATAGCTGCCTCTCTTTGGAAGCAAAACAGAAAAGAAAAATAATGATTACATCCTTTGAAAGGAAAAATAGTAATACCCGCATACAGTACATTCTTGAAAACATGATGGTTCACAAAGTTCCACTAAATCCCCGATAGGAATTTGAGATAAAAGGAGTAATATTACTCTATTTACAGCTGAACTGTACGTTAGTAGAACTGTAGAACTGACACCCATTATAAACTAGTGATGTTTCAAAAGTCCTGAAGTCGTATGTAAACATGTGCAAAGGACTTCTTCATCACATGTATACTACACAAAAATAGAACATATCTCGGAAAGTACTAAATCTAATATTGGATTGGTTAGAATTGGACCTTTCCTCAATTAAAAATGTTTCCTTTTCAATGAATTAATTTTGAAAAGTTTAATGCATAAACAGACAGATGCTGCTTGCCATTATTACACGCCCTTAGCAAATGGAAGGATTACCATAATTTCTTAAATTTATACCCCCCAGTCTCTCAAAACCCATCCATAATTCACCTCTCCATGCAAAAATCAACACTCCGCATCAAACATGAAAATCTCACTTGGCCAAATAATAGCAGAAACTGCAATAACCTGGAGGCCAGTAGAAATGAAAAATAATTAGCATTGACTATTGAGTATCCTACAAAAGTAGGTAACTAACAGACAATCGTCTTTAAAAATCGCTAAAAGAAAAAAGTTACAAAGCAGATTGTCATCTCAAAAGGGAAAATAATCATGCTGCTATTAGTATTTTTATATATATCTTGAAAATAACCGTCTGTAACACGGACTAAATTTTGTTAAGAAATTTGTACTTACAAACATGGAATACACAACAGTTAAATTCAATTATATTCATGCATGAGATGTTTTTAAATGAGGTCTTTTTGAATAATAAAACCAAAATTATACCTGTAAGCAACAAGGAAGATCTATGTAGCCTGTATATTTATCAATCTTTGCCATCATTTCTTGAGGCTTTGACTCAGAACAATAGAAATTCTCCCAAGCCTTTCTCTACACATAATTATTTTTCAGAGAAAGTACAGACAATGATCTTATAATTCTGTTTTGCTTGTACCAACCAAATAGCCATATTTTTCTCTACGAGTTGCTTCATCTATATAGGCAATATCTACATTGAACATGCACATTACAGGCTTGTGATCACTATCTGTAATGTCCGTACATGCATTGTACCTGCATCCGATAACCAAGAAGAGACATTATTAAACTACATAAATTAAATTGTCATCTGGATACGTCAGAATCAAGAACAAAAGAGAAGCTGACAAACGAATTTGGACAAAACATATGAAACAAATCACAACATTAAAGAACATGAAAGAAATTTGGAGGTCAAAGACAAAAGGCTTAAAAAAACCACAGCAACTAATTTGGATCTAAAGTCTATGAGTTAGCATGACGAGAATTCAGCTTTGCAATTAAAATAGATATCCTATTCTTAATCCATCAAAGCAGACCTGAACATGAATAACCTACCATAAAACAGATTTTGCAGTCAAACACAAAAAAGTAATTGCAGGCAGCTTATTTGGATCTAAATTTAATTAGTTAGAAAGACAAGAATTCAGATTTGCAGTCAGGGCAGATATTCCATTCCAAACCTGCCAAAGTAGACATTAACGTGTAAACTAATATAAATTGATTTATATACTTGTTCCTCAAGTGCTTGCTTACTGACAGATTTCAGATTGAATTGTTAAGCTATATGAGCACTAGAAACTATGGCAGCAGTTGCTTAGCATGAAATTGAATAAGCCACGTGACAAGAATTAATCTTACATGGAGATACAAGACATAGAATTTACCTAGAGAGAAACCCAATATAAACTCTACCAAATTTGGATTTTGTCGTTATCTCATCCAATATTATCAACGATTTCATGCAAATGGCTCTCATGGATCTTCCAAGAACACTAAGAGACTATTTAGATTGAAAGACTTCTACGATGCAATGACAAGTTTTCTTTCTATGAATCTTACAAAAAACAACTTTCTTCACTTCTACACTCAACTCAACAAGCATTCTACAACCTTAGACGATTTTATGTGAGACAAATGGACATTATTTTGCTTCTAAATGTGTCACATCCGTGTAGACAACCATTTCATGTTGGAAGTTGTGGTTAAAATAAATTAGGAAGACATTTCAATTTAATGAAGGATGGGTTGGACGACCTCCTGCGATTTGCATTAACTAGAAATGGTGCGAGAGGAAAGGAAGTTTGTCGTGCCATTAATAAGGCATGATATACCTCCCCCTTGTCTGTCCAATCTTTACGTTGGGATTTGTAATGTGGGGAAATAGAGTTCACTAGCTTGTATGTGCAAGCTAGGAAACTAGGATTATTTCCAATTTAATTACTTTTGGAGGGGACTTAATCCAATTCGCTCAAGATTTCAGAAAAATAGAAAATAGCTACATAGATTTTGACAGAAGATCTGGAAAGTACAGATAGAGACTAACCTACAGTTGAAATTTGGAGTAAAACCAAAGGGACTCAGACGAGTAGGGTGACTGAGTACCACCTATTTCGAATCTGTGGATAGGTGTTTTGTAGCTCTTTTGGTGCTTGATCTGTACCTAAATTTGTGCGTTCTCCAAATATTACCTAAGCACAGAAAAGAGAGAAAAAGTTGGGTTGAAAGAGGTTTGCCTAGGTCAAGCCCCGATTTAGGATTAACCTTGAAATTGAAATGGAATTGAAAGCGTGTTGTAGGTAGTAGACACTGGATATGAAAATTGAAATGTCTTATACCTTTTTGATGCAATTCTATTTGAATATCACAAGTGTTAATGCAATAACATGACTCCACAAGACCTAAAAGGAAAATCATGAACACATGCTTGTAGGAAGGTTGTTGAAGCTTGCCAAAATGCTAGATCTAAAAAAGAATGCCTGACGGTTGAATACTCGAATGGATCATATTTTTAGTTGATCCAATCTTGATTAAACGATATCGGGTACATGAGGCCATACATACTAAAATAGGGCCTAGGTGAGCAAGAATTTCATAGGGATGCAATCTACAATGCCACATTTAGCCACCACTTTAGTTGGAGTATGAGCCTACATGCATACTTAGGGTAAAGTAGAACAGAGAGAGATAGAGTCATGGGCAAGACTGTAAAGAGATAAGACATCACTAAGTTCAAAAGAACAAGCCCCCAAACCTTAAGATCTTAACTCATACAACAACGTGCAAGGGTACAAAAAACTAAACAAAAGACTCACAAAAGAGGTTAGAACTAAAAACAAAGGCTCCAAGTCAACTAGTGTAAGAAGCCTCGATAATCAAAATGTCTCAATCGCTATATCATTTTCGGTATGTTATTGCAAGAGCACAAGAGGTCAGATGGAAAGAGCAAGAGCATACATCAAAGATGAGACAAAACACCATGATCCAACCAACTAGCAAGGTGTATTATGCTATGGGATCATGGAGGAGAGAGAGAAAGGAAACCATGGATTCCACTGGCTAGCAAGCTGTGTTATGCTAGGTGATCCACGAAAGAGTACAAATTCCATTGGACAACAAGTTGATTTATGTTGTGTGATTTGTGTGAAAAAAGAGGAGGAAGAGTTGAAAATAGTTTAGCAAGTTGTGTTATGTTAGTTCCACTTATCCCAAGAGAGTTCAGTGCAAAGAGAGTTGAATAGTCTAGCAAGTTGTGATATGCTAGTCAACTTGTCTTGAAAATGTATCAGTGCAAAGGAAAGGTCAAATAGTCTAGCAAGTAGTGTTATACTAGTCAACCAATCTCAAGGATAACCAAGCAAAGCATTGTATGCAAGGGAATCCACTAAAAATGGTTCAAAAGGATAACCAAACAAAGCATTGAAAGCAAGAAAATCTGCTAAAAATGGTGCAGAAGAATAACCAAGCAAAGTATTGTATGAAAGAATATCCACTAAATTGGTGCAAAGAATAATCAAGCAAAGCATTTTATGCAAGACAATTTTCTAAAAACGATGCATAGGATAACCGAGCAAAGCATTTTATGCAAGGCAATCCGCTAAAAATGGTGCAAATGATAACCAAGCAAAGCATTGCATGCAAGGAAATCCACTAAAAATGGTGCAAAGGATAACCAAGCAAAGCATTGTATGCAAGAAAATCTGCTAAAAAACAGTGCAAAAGATAACCAAGCATAGCATTGTATGCAAGGAAATTCACCAAGGAGAGTCAAATAGGCTACCAAGTTGTGTTGAGCTGGTCAACTCATCCTAAAAATAAGCTTTGAAAAGGGATAACGAAACAAAGCACGTTGTTCATAAAGAAATCCCGCAACATTTGAATAAAGATAACCAAACAAAGCATGATGTTCATACGGAAATCTTGCCATAATTGAAACAAGGAGGCCACATATATGCTCTCCTCCTTAAAATGGAAACATAGAGCTATGGTAGCATCTTAAGGAGAAGAAGAAGAAAGATAAACACCTTCAACACCAAGGAGATATCCTTAAAGAAACAATGTACATACAACCCTGGCCAAAGAGGCATAACTATTATGAGGCAAGGTAGAGATAGTTGTAAGAAGATACTTTGCAACAAGTGTAAAGGGACCCTTTTGAGGGATGCACAAGGAAAGAGGAGGAAGAGATCTTTGCTCAAAGATATCTGCCTTCAAGATGAGATCTTGAACAAAAATAACATCATCGACCAAAAGAGGGGAAGGAGAACAAGAATCCACACTTTCCCCATTGCTAGGTAAAGGGATTCGTGATGAAGGATGAAATGTTTTGGGTCCCAAGTGAGGGATCTGTCTATGATAGGCTTACACTTTTAACAAGAAAGAGGTTGCAAACAAGGATGTAAACCTCCTGAAAAAGAGAGAATCCCCGAGAAAGACAAACAATTCTATGCGAGAAAGGACATCATATGATAAACAAATAACAATTAACGAAGGGAAAGTGGATCCTTAGAAAGAATAGGAGATTAAAGTGAGAACGCTTGCCCCCCAAGCGTGAAGACAAGGAAAAGGAACTATTATGTTTCCCAAAAAGTAAGTTTGTATATGAAAGCCTAACATCATGCAAAACAAAGAGCCCCCAATAAGGAAAGCTACTAAGGCTACATAGTGTGGAGCAACATAATAGGCAAAAGGAGTGCTAATGCACAACATTTTTAATTTAAAAAATATAAATAAGACATCTATTGAGAAAATCTTGAACAAATTGTCTAAATTCAATGCAATGAGTGAGAGAATGTGAATTACTATGATGAAAAAGACAATGCATACCATAATTACTTGATTTTTGATTCTTTGGAAAGTGGCGAAAGGGGAAGTAAATGTTTTTGTCATATTTAAGTCTCCAAAAGATTTGTTTTGCTAAAGCCATATGTTCATTGTCAGGAGGTGGAATGTTTATTTCTTGTGGTAAGAGGGTTTGAAAAGAAAGTGGAGGATTGGAATTCGAAGTAGGAGCACACTTGTGTTAGGCTTTTGCTTTCTTCTTTCTTTAGGTAAGAAACAGGTGATTGAATTAGCTTGAAGAAGATTACAAACATTATTTTCTTGAGGTGCAAATCCTAAGCCTTGTGTAGTGCATTGTGTGGGAAAAGGTTTTATAGGGACTTTTATTGTCTATTCCATTTTTCCAAGACCTTGTCCTCTATAGCCTTGTTACAGATAATGTCATAACCTACCTCATAATATGTATTTAGTTTTGGGATTTGCACTCCAGTGATGAGGATGTAAATGATTACAAAATTTGGGACCCAGGTACAGTTTCTAGTGATGAGTTCGGGACACAAGATTGGAGTAGTGGATCAGTTTGTAGAGTTAGTACTGCTGCCCATTCTTTGATCAACTTACACAGGGGTTCATATTTCGATTTAGATATGGGTATGGATCAACAAGATATTATAGACAACTAGGAAGGTGGATGGCCTTTTTGTTTACGGAACCCAGGAAAAACATTCTCATGGTTAGCATGGAAGGAGCTGGTTGGCATAATGTTGAGTTCCCACTTTCATTTGACCTCAGTAGTGCTTGTGATTTCAGCTGGAGTGAGGTTCTCAATTGGATTGAGGGTCTTCTCGTATGGTTGATTCGACTGATCATGCACATCGGGTGAATTGGGATCCAAGAGTTGACCGATTGAGCACCTTGCATTGTGAGGATTGGGTTGGGTTACTTAATTGTTTGAGGCATAGAGCAGACAGTTTCAGAGTAGCCCAGCAGGCAGAAGCAACAGTGTCTCTCAGGATGGTTTGGGACCCAGGGAGCTTATGGTGGGACGAGTTGTACTTGGACATCCTTCCTTGCAGTATGACAGGATTTTATGTCAGTTGTAGAGTGTAAAGCTTTTGGCAGGTTCATATGGGATCCTGGTATTCATGTATGGCTACATGATTGCTTGTGGACAAGCAATCTCAAGGAGGGAGGACTGTAATGTCCCCTTTTTTTTGGGACATTAGAGAATTCATTGGCCAACCTTATAATTAATTAAATGACTTAAGGGGACTTGAAAAGGGAGATTTTAAAAGTCAATTTAATATTATAAGGAGAGTTAATAAGAGACAAAAGGGCTAGAAGACGAAAGACAGAAATGGGAAGTTGACTTGTTGCTTTAAAGAGGGAAATGAGACTCATTTGCGGCATGCTTGGTTATTGATTTTGGAATTGTCTCTTGGAGATTGGAAGCTCTCAGCTTCAATTTCTTTTCAGCCTTGAGGACGGAAACCCTTTTGGCCTAAAGGTGGATTGAATGTAGCCCCAATTCATCAACAAAGTAGATTCACATCAGAATTCACCATTGAGTTGTTGTGAAAACAATATCCCACCCGGGATATTTTAGAAAGAAGTGGTTCACACAGTTATATACATCTCGAACCGAGCTCAAATCAGGGTAAACAACAATAAAACACCATAAGAACTTTGGAAGGGAAGGCATACATCAGTGAAATATTTCAAGTTTTTTGAAAGAAAATGCTATATAAGGAGGGACAAGGAAGATCTGGATAACTTTGATTTCCAAAGTGATCAAGCTATCATCCTCAAATATTCCACAAAGAGCAAAGTTTATAGGTGCTATAATAAGAGACTACACAAAATTGTTGAAAGAGCAAATGTAATAGTTGATGAAGAAAGACATCAAAAAGAGATAGTACAATAGATAGATTATTAGAAGGAAGAAATTTATAAAGAACCAAAGGCACGACCCTAGACACCATCCAAATTTGATCGAAAGAACCATCCTAAAGATTTAATTATCGGAGGCAAACACATACAGATTTGAACAAGACTTGCAAATACAAGTGAACGTGCAAATCTATGTTTTCTTTCCAAAATTGAGCCAAAGATTTTTTTAGAATCAAGCGAAGACAAACATTGGATCAAGACTATGAAGGAAGAATTGGATCAAATAAAGAAGAATGAGGCTTGGAAGCTTGTTCCAAGACCTACAGACTGTTGGCTGAATATTTTGCAAGTCACTAAGACTACAACTTGCAGAATGTGTATTTTAGGTAGCAGTGTGTGAGATTACTCTCTCCTCTCAGCAATAGGGGAGGCTCCCTTCTTACCGCAAGTGGCTTCAAGTAGATCTGAACTGTAACACATACAGTTCCCCTTGCAACAGTAATACCGGTGGCTCAAAGATTGACTTAAGAACAATCAACTGAGACAACAGTGAATTTATCTAAAGATGAAATGATACAAGAGCTCAAAGTCTCTTGTCCTCACTTCAAATAAGTATTCTATCTATTTAACTCCCAATACTGAAGCCCAAAGTCTCCAGTCCTTGGAATATTGCAACCACTACTTTTTATAGTAATCCTGATCCCTTGAAGCTCAAAGTCTTCAGACAACTCGAATTAAAATGCTCAAATGATATATGCAAGATAACTATTAATTTGAGAAAGGATTAACCAATGCGACATAAGAGCACACTCGTTAATTTTAAAAACCAACAACACAAAGTTTGTCAATTCTTGTTCCTTTATTCAAACGCTCAAGTTTGCACAATGAAACTCAAAGTTTTCAGAATACAATAGAATTGCCTATAGTTTTCTTCCACACAACAAAAGATGAATATTTACAATGAACCCCCTCCTTATATAGGAAAAGATGAGAGAAAAGTGGAGAAGAAAGGGGAAACCTTTAACCACTTTGACGTATTCTATCCTTATCTATAACTAACTAACTTTGACTTATTCAATGCTGCAGGACCTAATGTTCTTGAAGCATGATTACATGAGACTACTTTGCACGTGATACTATCACATGCAATTACATATTTTTGTGTAATCTGTCAAAGATTCTACACTTTTACAAAATGCATAAGGAAAGTATCTAAGTGTCTGACAAGACACGAAATCTATTTGCATCACCCTATGTCGGTCTTTATGTTGCATGATTGATATGCTCCGGTTTGGTGAAAGCATCTCGAACCAGAAAAGGAATCTGCATATTGCTCTGCATCATAATGGTGATCACTGAGAGGCATCTTTGAGTCTTTTTGTTTCAATTTTGAAAGCATTCTATGCCTGGAATCATTTCACACTTTCCACCTCCCTGTCTGGCTCCATCGTGTGGTTTCTCTGGCTTTGTATCCTTGCATCATGGGAAAAACATGAGAAAATATTTCTTCAACTTGCAACAAGAACTTGCATCCTTGAGGGGCAAAACAAACTTGATACATCTTGCAAGTGTGTGGAAGAAAGATGAAGAACGAGGTTTTTTTGTAGCACTGCATATGAATGAACAACAATCTTTGGGTTTATGAAGTGCATATATACATTGACGCACATATGCATGAGCCAATGTTCAATATGCAAGGTGGGATTTTTGGAATCATTTGCAGCTCATGAACGGACACGCTATGTGCATGGTGGGCTTTTTGGAAGCAAATGCATATGAAGATGAAAGTGAAAAGTGGGCTTTTGGCTACTTTTCATATTGGAAGTCTCCCACTTATCTTTTCCATATGAGAATATGAAAAGGTCGGCTTTTTGTTGCATCTTGCATATGGAGCAGCACTTGGTCTCTTCTCATTTGTTTTGGAAAGTCACCATCAAGAATGGGGCTTTTAGTCCCGACTGCACATGCAAGAAAAATGAGTGAAGAAGAACTTGCATTGCAACTTTGAAAGAAATTCATTGAATTTTGATTTGCACCATTTTGGGAAGAACTTCATGTTGTGAAAATCACATGCTTCTTGTAAAATGAATTTGCAACATCCAAGGGGAACATATTACATCGCATCTTACATGTGAGGGGAACAACTTTATGCAATTATCTTTACACTACTTGCAATGTGTTCCAAAACACAAATCATGGGAAGAACCAAGTTTGGAAAGATCCTTTTCCAACTCGCAACACAAATTTTCCACATTTGAGGGGAAGAGCCAATTCGTTATATAGCTGAAGCAAGAAGTCCGAAGTATGGGAACATCTCCTATTTGGACATAAATGTACCTCCTCAAACCCATTTGTGTCCATCAATCGTCAAGCCATTTACATGTAACATTGTGACTTCTGAATCTCTATCATACCCTCACATAAGCAATATGCATATTGAGTATTCTTTATGAGATAACTCGTCTCTATATTTTTTTTTGTGATCTTTTCATTGCTTCTCTAGCATTCAAAACTTTAAAGTTGTGTTCCACGTGGACACGTCCCCTACCCTTGTACCCCCTTTCCCGTCCCGGGTACGAAACGGGGACGCGGGGATGGATTTTCAACGTCCCCTAATAGTCCCCTTTTCGTTCCCAAATAGGGGACGTTCCGGAAACTGCAAAAATCAAAGTCCCCTAAATAGGGGACTGATTTAGGTACCGGGGACGATTGAGGGACGGCTTGGCCATCCCCGGTACCCAAATCAGTCCCCTATTTCCCAGCCAAAAAAAATGGCCGCCAGGCTTTAAAAAAGTGTTTTTTTATTTGTTTGGTTTTCGGTGGGCCCCACGTGGACTCTAATGTTAAATAAAAGATACTAAACCCTAGTATGGATGTTAAAAACATAAAAAGAGGCTAACTCTTTCATTTTCTCATTTCATTGATTCTTGCCAAAAAGAAGAAGAAAGAGGAGCAGCAACAAAGCTTTCGTTTTTGAGTTGCAAGAGTAGGGTTTGGCATAAAATCTTCTTCATTCTAGGTATGTCTTTCTTGTTATGGCCATTTGTTTTCATTTCATTTTAGTTTTACATTTGTTTTGCATTGTGCAACATACAAAGAGGGCATTTAGAGTGAA
>MU225001.1:2721354-2734820 GCA_018584345.1 Thuja plicata | reverse complement strand
AACTCTTGAGTTCTGAAAACTTTGTGTTTCATTGTAAGAGAGTGAAGCATTTGAATAAAGGAATAGAGATTGACAGACTTTGTGTTGTTGTCTTGAAAATCAATGAATGTATTCTTATGTTGCATTTTTTGATCCTTGTTCAAATTAAATAGTTTCTTTGTTTAAATCATCGGAGCATCTTTAATCCAAGTTTTCTGAAGACTTTGTGCTTTAGGAAATCGGGGTTACTATAGAAACTAGTGGCTGAAATACTCCAAGGACTGAAGACTTTGGGCTTCAGTATTGGACAATAGATTAGAATACTTATTTGAGGTGAGGACAGGTGACTTTGAGCTCATTGTATCACTTCATCATTAAATAAATCAACTGCTGCCTCGTTTGATTGTTCTTAAGTCAATCATCGAGTCACCGTTATTATTGTTGCAAGGTGAACTGTATGTGTTACTGTTCAGTTGTACTTGAAGCCACCTGCGGTAAGAAGGGAGCCTCCCCTATTGCTGAGAGGAGAGAGAAATCTCACATACTGCTGCCTAAAACACACGTTTTGCAAGTTGTAGTCTTAGTGACTTGCAAAATATTTAGCCAACAGTTCTGGCTTCCGGTTTGGGCTTCAAGAATCTTGGAGAGAGCGTCTATTTTTAGTAAGTCACCTCGTCAGGTTCGTTTATCATCTTTTATCATCAGGATCACTCCAGTGCAGACAGATTTTGATTCTGATGCTTCTTCAGTTGTTTTCGCAAGACGGGTTGATTATTATTATTATTTAATTAAATTTGTTAAGGTTGCCATTATTGTTGGTATTATATGTTGGGCGCCTTAGTGTGATAGCTCGTTGGAGCCAGGATGAAAAGTTTTAGATCTTGGGCACAAGAAACAGGGACCTTGTATGTCATAATTTAATGATATTGATGAAAAGGTCATTTTTGGAGCCAAATGAGTTAATAAATTATATTACTCAATATGTGCCTAAGTATAAAAAGTGTTTTAAGTGAAAGTGTGTGAGAGAAGACACTTTTTAATAATAAAATAAATGTTTTGTGAAAGGCAAGGCATTCATGTTATTACATCTTTTGATCATCTTATGAAAATTGTTTGGAGTTCAAAGAGAGACTTTTGAGGATTTGCTGAATGAATTGTAAATTCATTTCAGAATTGGGCCACTTTGAATTGGAGTTTGATTCCAATGAATTGTGTTAAAATTGTAATCAGCATTGAGAATTTGTGAAATCATTTACAGCTTCAGGAAGGGTTTGGTGCATGCCATCGAATTGTAAATTTGATTCCGCATTGCACTAAGAGTTGGTTTACGCCAATAAGTTGGGTTGTCCGTGTTTTGATCATTCCAGCATTTTGGAGAATTTAAAAATAAAATTTTGGTTCGATTTCATTGATAATTGTTGGAGAGTTACTTGGCACCAATACTATCAGCATGTAATGTCCCCATTTTTAGCAGGGTCATTGAATGGATGGTGTCAAGTCATTATTGCGATCCTTGTGGTCTGGCGAGGTGTTTAGAAGGTCATTGGTGTTAACTTACTATTTATAGTAAGTCAATAAATAGTTCCGATGAGCTTAGATGAGTTAGAGGAGTGAATGATGCTCTCAGTTTTCATTTCTAGCTTCCGGTTTGGGCTCCAAGAGTCTTGGAGAGAGCGTCTATTTTTAGTAAGTCACCCCGTCAGGTCGTTCATCATCTTTTATCATCAGAATCACTCCAGTGCAGACAGATTTTGATTATGATGCTTCTTCAGTTGTTTTCGCAAGATGGGTGAATTATTATTATTATTTAATTAAATTTGCTAAGGTTGTCATTATTGTAGGTATTATATGTTGGGCACATTAGTGTTATAGCTCGTCGGAACCGGGATGAAAATTTTTAAATCTTGGGCACAAAAAACAGGGACCTTGCGTGTCATAATTTCATGATATTGATGAAAAGGTCATTTCTGAAGCCAAATGAGTTAATAAATTATATTACTCAATATGTGCCTAAGTATAAAAGTGCTTCAAGTGAAAAATGTGTGAGAGAAGACACTTTTTAATTATAAAAGCAATAGGCAAGGCATTCATTCATCATCGATTGATTATATGATATTTTGTTTGTTTTCTCTGAGGAGAAGTTTTGATCTGTGCCCTTGCTGAAGTATAAGGGTCAAATTGACTTCTGGAAGACTGATTCTTCTGAAGTTAATCTCTTATTGGTTGTTGAAGTATAACCAAGATCTCTTCCTTCATTCTGTTTGCCTGTAACTGGAGGTAGAAAGTAATTCTGAATCTGGATTGTTAATTTGAATTGGGGCTTGCAGAAGAGGTCGACTTTATTTGTTGGAGTGTTGGAATAATTTCAGGGTCAATTTGAGAATATCTTGGCTGAGAATCGAAGTACATTCTGAGAGTGGCTTTGGCATATAGTAGTTGTTGTGTACTTGGCGTGAGGATTTGCAGCACTGGAAAAATTTTTACGCTGGGCATGTTGATTGAGCTTCTCCTACGTTGTTACTGACAGCTGGGATCGAATTGGATAGGAGGCAGTGTGGACACTGGGCTGCAAACGATTGGAGGCTGACGTGGAAGTGCTGGTATGTTCTTTTCACCAGTCGTATGCATTTGGAGGTTGACGTGGAAGTGTTGGTCTGTTCTTTTCACCAGCCGTATGCATTGAAGGTTATTGTGGGGGTGCTCGTCTGTTCCTTTCATCAGCCGCATGCATTCAAACAATAAATTAACAGCAGGCGTGAGGATTAAGGCTGGACGTGGCACAACATATAGACACTTTGCATCATTAAATGCTTTAATGGTATGTTCAGTTTGTTAAACATACAGCATTTGAATTTGATTGTAATGATTGATTTACCTTTCCAGAATTCAGAAAAGACAAAGTAGACTATTGTTTGTTTGTGACGTTTTTATTGGAAAGTCTCTCACAAAAACACAAGAGATTATAAACATACTTTCCAAGCTACTTTGCAAATTAATATTTAGTATTTGCATATAGAGGAGTTTAGCCTTTCCTGGCAAAATTGTTATTTGCTTTTAAATTTTGGAAAATGTTTAAAAAAAAGGGTTTAGTATTTGTTCTCAAAGGAAGAAGTATAGTTTATTTTATCTTGTGAAGCAAAATTGTTGAGTTTGCAAGGAAGAGCCAGGTAGGCTCATTACATAGCAGCAATCATTTCTTTGCATGGAGAAGTCACGGCAAAGAGGGAACTACATCAGCCGCCATCAATTCAGTATATAGCGTGCCCAAGGTAGAGACAAAAAACTCACGCCACTTAATGATTTATAGTGAATTTTGGTCATTTTAACTATGTATGTCTCAATGTCTATGAAATAAGATTCATGAAGGTTATGACGTGAAGGATTATCCAGCTTAGTGTTTTTAGTTTAATTTTGCAATTGCAATCTTTATTTATGTATTTTGAGGAAACACAAGCAATATATATATTTGCAAAGGAAACCTCGAAACCATTTCTTTTCCAGAGATAA
Source organism: Thuja plicata (assembly GCA_018584345.1). Taxonomy (NCBI): domain Eukaryota; kingdom Viridiplantae; phylum Streptophyta; class Pinopsida; order Cupressales; family Cupressaceae; genus Thuja; species Thuja plicata. Next base: position 2,731,334 of record MU225001.1, on the reverse strand, counting down.
GATCTATTTAATTGAAATTATAAGGAAAGAGCCAGGCAAGCTCATTACAACCTTCCAATAACTCTAACAAATACAACTGATAATCATTTGGAAGTCGTCACTTCCTCATGATTTACACAGGGGGTAGGCCCATTAAAAATATGGAGTCACACATATGACATCCATCATGCCTCAGTGCAGAGGGTGAAAACAAGGGATTTCACCTCGAACTTCTCTCCCAAAGAAGAACACATTGAGCAGATATCAATTTGTTGATCTTTTTATCCAAGATTGCTTATGATGAATTGTCAGACTCCCTCTGAGTCTGATATCAATCTTCTTAGCTCCTTGTCCAAAGTTGCCTCTAAAGAGTCAGACTCCCTCTGAATCTGATATCAATCTTCTTTTTCTTGCAAGAGCATCTACAGAAAAGATTAAGGCAAATAGCTCTTATAGTACGTTTAGAAATACAAATGAGAGCGAGACTATAATGAGTAGATAAATGTAATATTCAAGGATAATAAAAACTTATCTACGCATCAACATCCTTGACACAAGTTGCTTCAATGAAGGTCCATATACATCAAATCATAAAACACCTTCTCATATTATTTGAGAGACATCTCCCCTTTGAATTATCTCCCCACTAAGGATGGTTCAAATGGAAATGTAACATTGGTTATTATTCCCCCCCACAATGTACAATTCTCACTCTTATATCATTGAATAATTCTCATGTCTTCTTGTAAAATGACTTGATTGCTCCAAGAGAGGTGACACTCTATAATTAATACTTTCTTTCTAAAAAGAGACACCCTTCCTTGAATACGTGTTTCTTTGTTAATGCTTGACCACGATCATAACAAATTAATATCTCTTTAATGAAAGCTGCTTTCAGGAGTTTCACATAGACTCGTACACAGTCGGTCATAACTTTTGAACCTGACACGTTCGCTCCAATCTCTCCAGTGAGATTCTTGGACATTTGTTTATCGCCAACATATCCAAAATTCAGCAAAATCCAACGGTGTATTTGTGAAATATGGTCCTCGTACTGAGACTGTATTTTCTGAGACAGCCACACATTCACCATCAACAAACTACTCTTACATTTGCAGTCTAGCTCTGATACCATGTTAAGTTTTAGGATAGCTGCAAATGTAATAGCACTCAATATTTTTTGTGTTTTCGAAATGCAACAATCCCTCTTTCATTTATATTGGGAATGAGACTAGAAGAGACATGTCCCTTAATGGGACATGTCTATTCATTATTATTTAGATTAATATAATGACAATTATATATATATATATAGAGGCATGTCCTTGAAAGGACATGCCTCTTCCCATTAATTATAATTTAATCAATCTTATAATGTTTCATCAATCAATTATTAATTTAGAATAATATAATAGATTAATATTGAATATTAAATTTCATATGATTAATAATAATATAGCATATATAAAATATTATTATTAATCAACATATATTATATGTATTCTAAATGATCATACAACTGAAGCTACAAACATTAACAATTATAAATGGAGCCTTTTGTCTATTGCTTATGAAAAATAACATGGTATCCGAGCCTGTCGATAGGGTTTTTTTACGGTTTGGCGAATTTTTAAAAAAAAATAGTGGGTACCTAAAAAAAAGTTTTTCCAAAATATTTTTGTTTCAATTTTTTTAAAAAAAAATCGTTAGTGCAATTTCTGAGGGTTTTGCTTTACTGTTTTTGAGGGTTTCTTTGGTTTTTGTATTAGATATAAAATATTACATATCGACTGTTTAGAAAGATATGTTCACCATCAGTTTTTACATCAGATTCTCATACAAACTTTTTATCTAATACAAAAAACTACTACGGAGTCAACTGAAAAATTGTATCAAACTATCCATAGATATAAAGCAAAAGAGTGGTACTAGTGCAACTAGAATAAATCATCCTTGTTCCTACCATTGCCTCTTCTTTCTATCTAGGCGATCCATCATGTTTGGCCATCCATCCATCTTTGCATGTTATCATCTTTGATCCTTTGAGCGTACAGGTGAATAATTATTTCTGCAACAGGGACAGTTGGTGGGTTTGTTGCTATAGGGTCAGCTAGTGGATCTGCTGCTACAGGGACAGCTAGTGGATCTATAGCTTCAGGAGGCACTGCTACAATGGGTCCTACTACTGTTGGGACATCATTGTTCCTCTTGTTCCTTGCATCCTGCTCCCTAAGCTCAACCAAAAAATTTTGAAGAGCAATCTTGAAGGGGGATCTTTTTGTTGTAGCCCGAGACCAAGTGTACCCATGAGAGATCTCTTCCCTTAAAATTCTGACAGAGCCATCTTGAAGTAGATCCTCAAACTTTCTCCTCGATAGCCTCAACGTGACTGCTACTTGGAAGTCAATATCATGAAAGGTGAGTCTCCTCAGAGACTTGGTAAGGGTTCTAGATTTGCCTTAAAAAACATAGTAGCATAAATCGTTTTGGGAAAAAATCGGCAAACTAAAAGAATAAGATTTTTTGACAAATCAGGAAAATATCAGATTTACAAAAAAATGTAATAACTTAAAGAAAAACAGTAAAAATTTACTTTTTAAAAAAATTAAAGGGCATTTCCACAACATTGATATATTGAGAGCAAAATAAATATAGAGTTACACTAGTAGATAGTAGAGAATAGATTTTCATCATTTATATACTTATTGCTGATTACATTGCACAAAACATACCACAATAGCATAAAAGATAACTAGATGGAGACAATTGTCAAAATGTCAATTACAACATAGTTTGTGACTTTGTGTCAATTAAAAATCGCTTGTTTGTTCTCCAAGCCATAGTGATCTGCTCTATTTTGAGTAGAATTATCGTCCAGCATTTCTAAAGGGTTAAAATTGTCTACAAACATATCTTTGGTTAAATTTATAGCTTGACAAAATAACTCTTAATATGCTTCACTGTTGAAGATTTGAGCATTCAGTAAAAAAAAAAACAATCTTCTCTGTATTAACTCTAATACACACTAGGTATCCAAGAAAGAAAGATGTGGTAAATACTTGGCAAAACCCGAAATGGTGACGGCTCAAACTCCACACACACGATGCTCAGACTCAGAATCCAAACAATGCTCACTCCAGACCATACAACACCAAATGACTCCACACGACACCAGCCTCTTGAGACCAGACGCTGCACACTCCACACAAAATCTCAGACTCCACGTGACACTTCCTCTGCTCTAGACGGCACTAGACGCGGCCATTAAATAGAAAAAAATGCAAATTTCTGCATCGTTTTAGGTATTTTCACATCGTTAGGGTTTTTCGTGGTAGTCCGTTTAATCGCACTGGCAGATTACATGCAATTTTGGGGATTAATCGGCAAAAAATTGGTAAAAAATCGTTGACCATGAGTCTGATTTTCAAATATTTATTTGGGAAAAAAATGCCACAAATGCCGATTCACGATTAATTGCGATTCATTCCCAATTATTGCTACTATGTTAAAAACATTGTCATTCCTAATTTTCCAAATAGACCAAAGAATTTCAACTGATAGAATAGAGAAAAACCGTTGAAATCTGTTTTAAGGCCTAGGATATTGCCAAATAGAATCTCAGTAATATGCAAGTTTTCATGGATGGAAAAGCCAAATTGTCCCCAAATCTCTTTGGCAACCAAACAATCAAAAAAAGATGCTTAAGCGTCTCTGGTGTTCTACAAACAGGGCACAAATTGAAGTCACCACTAGGATACTTGACTAGTAGCCTGTGGATGACAAGTACCCATAAAAAACACTTCTTTTTGGGTTCCATGTGTCTCCCCAAAATGTTATCAAATCATGTCTTCCAATGGGAGGAATAAAGGTTAAGAAACCAACAGGAGTTCAAGTGGGAAAATAATATCATTATCAGTAAGGAGGGAGAAAGCAGCTTTAGCTTTTATAGAGGGGAGAGGGGTACCATCAGCCCAAGGGAGGGAAAGGAATCTTGATTCAATGGAGTCACAGGGTTTGGGTAGGGAGAGGGATTGGCAGGCTTATTTAAGAATAGAATAAGTTCTACTTTGTCCTTGAGGGATACCAAATCTGATTCTGAGTATCTCCCACTCAATAAGTTGCCCATCAATAATAATATCCTTCATTGTCCTTATGCCTTTGGTTGACCAGTGTCTTGTTGAGCATCCTTGCAAGAGGACAAGGGGTTTATTCTTATGTTTTAAGTTCCACCAAATAGACCTTTCACTACAGATTGAGTTATTATTTGTTATTTCAAGATACAAGGTGTCTCACTAGATCCCACCTTCTCCATATGGCTTTAAACACTTCTAAACCAGTAACTATGACAGGGAAGGATCCTGTAACGAGGTCACACAAGGGGAGTCCTTTCCATGAGGATCCTTTATAAGGCACTCCTCTACTAATATTGTTCCTTATCAAAATTTTCCAAGGTTCAGGACCTTGTAAGGCTTTACAAATCCACTTTTGTCAAAATATTTTTTGTTTCAATTTTTTAATAAAAAAATTGTTAGATAAATTTTTGAGGGTTTTGTTTTACTGTTTCTGAGGGTTTCTGAAATCCGCTGGCATTTTTTAGAACGGACGTAATTCCAAATCGCGTTTTTCTTGCAGATTGTGTTTTTCTTACAGATCGCGAATTTCATTCTTCAAGCCACGCAATTGAAGTTTCTGAGTTTTTGGTGCGCAACTACCATTTTGTGGCCTGCGCGAAGGGTTATGCAACTCATGTGAAGAGTTCTGAATTTTCCCTGTTGTTTTTCTTGAAGTTTCAAGTCTGCAAAATCTCTTCATTTTTTTGCGACTGCTTTTCTCAAGCCTGCATTCCATTTTCCAACTGTGACGGCTTTGTGTGACTTTTTTCAAGCCGCATCCGCTTTGTGCTTGTATCTTAGGCCTGGGCGACCGCACACATCTTCTATATTTTTGTCCAAATTACATGCAACATTTTTTCCTTCCAGAAAGATCTTTGATTTCCACAAGCAAGGGTTCTTTCGCGCAAGCTGGTGATGTTTTTTTATGATACCGTTTTGTGGCCTGCGCGAAGGGTTATGTAACTCAAGTGAAGAGTTCTGAATTTTCCCTATTGTTTTTCTTGCGGTTTCAAGTCCGCAAAATCTCTTCATTTTTTTGCGACTATTTTTCTCAAGCCCGCATTCTACTTTCCAACTGTGATGGCTTTGTGTGGCTTTTTTTTAGACCACATCCGCTTTGTGTGCTTGTATCTTAAGCCTATGCAACCGCACACATCTTCTATGTTTTTTGTCCAAATTATAGGCGACTTTTTTTTCTTTGTGGAAAGATCTCTGATTTCCACAATCTAGGGTTCTTCTGCGCAAGCTGGTGATGTTTTTTGATGATTTCTCTAAAAAAATCGTGTAAACTGCATCTAGAGTTTCGGCGAGGACATCTGGGTTTGTGCGATTTTCTCCCAAAAATCATAATTTTACTATAAAAGGGTTTTACACGATTTTTTCCAAAAATAATTGTCTTGGTTTCTTCAATTTTCTCCTCAAAAACCATGCCTGGATTTTTTCAATTTTCTCCTCAAAAATTGTCTGGGTTTTTTTATTCTCCTTAAACATTGTGTCTGGGTTTTATGATTTTTTTCCAAAAAAATCATGATTGGTGTTGCTGGTCTCAGAGTTTTTTAATTTTTTCCAAAAAAAATCATTAGAGGATTTGCCAATTTTTTCCACAAAAATTGTAATTTCTTGTAGTTAGTTTTTGGGTCGTAGTACTCATATGCAAAAGTTTTTGACAATTTCTGAAGCAATAGAGCGTTTTCCAATTTTTCCTCAATCGTGGTTTTAGTTTGAGAAGTTGTTCTCGTTGTCTGTGGCTACAAAGAGGGAAAGAATTGTTACCCGGCATCAGCTTGGAAGGATTGTGGTTATCTTGGTCATATCCAAAAGTTCTACAGAATTAGGGAGGGTCTCAACAACAAACTCATGTCACAAAGTGTTCTAAAGAGAAGAGGGCAGCCTTCTATGCATTCGTGACCAAAAGACCTGCAAATTTTGTCTTTTGTAGGGTCGTTATAACGATGACCATTAAGGGAGGGTATTAAAATATTAAAATATTTCTATAATGGTCATCTTTGTTGGTTTAGGAAGTTTCCTTTTCTGCATTTTGTTATCGAGTGTTTTGTTTAGAAACATCCTCTTGAAGTCTGTTATAAATAGAGCCTTTTGTCTCTATTGTTCATATCGATTTATAATAACAAGCTTTCCTCGAACACACCATAAGTATATAGTTGTCATCCATGTCAAACAGTTGAAAAAGGTGATTTTTTCATAAAATCATGCATTGCTTAATATTCGGGTCACTAAGCCTAACACTAATGATTTATGGGGCCCACAGACCCTAAGCACTCACCTTAAATAACTAAAAATTGAAAAACATCAAGCAAGGCTGCAAGTTGCAACAAGCAGCTGCAAAATGAGAGCATTAAGATGGAAAATGTCAGAACCATAGCATGAGTTTGGAATAGACTTTTGCAATGATTATAGGCATTGGAGTCTAGAATTTGGACCTTTGGTCAATCATATTTGAACCTTGAATATGATCATCATTTTGAATATAATATATTGATATTCCATATTAGGCATTTTCATTGTTCAATGCAATGTGTTTATTAATTCGAAGTTTTGCTTGTTATTCCTTATACATTTTTTTACAATTAATTTTTCAAGTACTATGTATGTTTGCACCATCATCCCCCCGGCATCCCTAAATCTAAGCCCTTGGTGTTACATCCCTCCTTTGGAAACTTTTTATATTACTGTTCAAATTGCATAATTAGAGATGTGATGATGGTATTTGAAATATTTTTTATACTTATATTGATGGATTAATGGAAATTATGATGAAAATGCTAACAAATAATGTTTATTATATTGAAACCTAGTATGGTAAGAAGATTATTTCCAACTACCTTTGTGTGCCTAAGTGGATGCAAGAGGTTGGATCACCCTCAGAGATGGGAGGGAGAGTATCATCAAGGAGAGGGGCGCAGACAAGAGGAAAGGTCAAAGTTGCCATCTTGCCTGGAACCTAGAGATAAGTTAACCTTGGGTTGTTTGGTCAACCTAGAGTCATAGGGTCAAGTTGTGGTTGTTAGTCATTAGTCATCCAATGGTGTGGTTAACGTGACCCTTCTCTTGTATAATCCTTTTAAGCAATTAAGTCTGATTAAACATTTAAGAAAACTCTCAATTTATTATATATAGAATTCAATTATTCCAATCAATCTTATAATGTTATAAAAAATATATATAGATATATATACACACGCGCAAGGAACATAAAATATGAGTATGTTTATAAATATGTATATATAAATATATGTATATACTTATATACATAGGAATGTATGGTATGCAGCTCAACTATATATAATTGCAAGTATGTTCAATAATTTGAATTCACGGTCTAATGGCTTGATGCCGAGTTGCATATTCGAACTTATATGAAGGGTCGTGGTGGAGTTACAAGAATGTAACTCCCTCTTCTTGCTGCATTGTGTAAATGCAAAGGAGTTTCATTACACTTAGATGGAAAATAATAAGGAGGAATCATTATTAAGGAAGAATTCGGGGGTTGCATATTGTTGAATCAACAAGAACATCTTTCATTCTACGTATTATTCATTCAAACAAAGAACACCTTTCGTTCTACATAACATTCATTCAAACCAAAATCATATTTCAATCTGCATAATTGTCATTCGAATCAAGTTCATATTTCCATCTGCATATGCTGAGCCGATAAAGATCACTTGTTGATCAGTTAATATCTTAGCATCCAGCACTGAATTGAAGGATCTAGTGAAGGAAACTTCATTTCAGATTTGGATCATCGACTGTACAGGCATGTTGATCCTCTAAATGATTGTATTCTTGTTTTAAATACTATTATCAATATGCATTTAGTTATAGCCGATCATGGATCGAATGCATTTATGCACTGAATAGATTTTCAAGTAATCGATTGCATTTTCGAAATTCAATCGAGGATGTAATTTATGATCTGGTAAACGTGTGCATTTGTGAATTGAATCAAGATGTTATTCACCATCAAAGAGTTTGGTGCATTCTGTATTGAATCAATATATAGTTCATCAACATGAAATTGACTGCATGTCTGAACTGAATCATAAGGTAGTTTATCATCAAGAATCAAATGCATTTTTCTTCAATAAAAGAGATATATGTATCTAATTTCGAATCACTTTGCACATGTGTTAATGAATCAATGGAGTATATATTATCAAGAATCGGAATTGTAATTTCTCTATAATAAAGATCCATAGTAAACATGTACATGGAAATGAACACTTCTCTATAATATAATATTGTCATCCTCTTCAGCATCTCTGTCTTGATCAGTTATTTATATAGGGATTTAGTCTCAGAAATACTATAAACTGAAAACTTAACAGAATAGAGAAGGAAGTTAGATAACACCCATACAGTTGCAAGAAGGGCTTAATCAGCTTAAATATTCATGGTATTACAGATTATATGAATTTATGCATAACACATTATTAATCAGATTTAAGAAACAATAGTTGTTTGTTAGCGGGTCTTAATCTGTAATGTCCCCATTTTTAGCAGGTCATTGATTTGATGGTGCCAAGTCATTATTGAGATCCTAGTGGTCTGGTGAGGTGTTTAGAGGGTCATTGGTGTGAACTTACTATTTATAGTAAGTCAATGGTCAGTTCGGATGAGCTTAGATGAGTTAGAAGAGTTGAATCATGCTCTTAGTTTTCATTTTTGGCTTCTGGTTTGGGCTCCAAGAATCTTGGAGAGAGCGTCTATTTTAAGTAAGTCACCTGTCAGGTTCGTTCATCGTCTTTTATCATTAGGATCACTCCAGTGCAGACAAATTTCGATTCTGATGTTTCTTCAGTTGTTTTCGCAAGACGGGTGGATTATTATTATTATTTAATTAAATTTGCTAACGTTGCCATTATTGTGGGTATTATATGCTGGACACCTTAGTGTTGTAGCTCGTTGGAACCAGAATGGAAAGTTTTAAATCTTGGGCACAAGAAACAGGGACCTTGCGTGTCATAATTTCATGATATTGGTGAAAAGGTCATTTTTGGAGCCAAATGAGTCAATAAATTATATTATTCAATATGTGCCTAAGTATAAAAAGTGTTTTAAGTGAAAAGTGTGTGAGAGAAGACACTTTTTAATTATAAAAGCAATGCTTTGTGAAAGGCAATTGATCTATTGAATATTTTATAATTTTCTCTTCTTAAGCCTTGGGCTAGGGTTTCTGAGTTCTGCAAATTGGCAAATGTGTTGAGGTGAGCATTTGCTACATCTCTCTACTTTTTTGCTGTGGCTAAGGGAGAAGTTGATTTATTCTGAAAGTTTTGTCTAGGGATTTGGAGATTTTTTATAATTAATTGGCACACTGAGGGTGCAATTAATTGTTGGATTGAATTCATTTGAACTGAGCCCTGCATTAAGAGGTCGGTCAGATTGGAGCTTGCTAGAGATTGAACCAAAGATTTATTGTATTATTATGACTTTGCAAATTGAGAACTTCTGGAAATCGAATTCAAGGGTCTTGAGATTGGTTGAGGGCTGAGAATGTACATTCTCAAAATTTCATTGCACTTTGAACCTAGGATGCCGGTTCGGGTTCGAATTTGGGTTCGGGTTCGGGTTCGAAGAACCGGTTCGCCGGTTCGACAAAATTTTGAAAAAGGGGTTTTTGGGTTCGGGTTCGTTTTTTCAAAAATATGTAATTTTTTATATATACATATATACATATTTTGATATTTATGCAGCCTAGAAGCATGAGTTAAGATTAGAATGTCACATAGTATCATAAGAACTAAAAGTAAACATTTAAATTTGTAAACATAGCATCATGAATCATGAATCCATGATCATACCATCATATACTTCAAGTTCAAGTTCAACATCAAAGATTCAAAACATTAAAATTAAATCAGAACA
>MU225001.1:2668745-2721241 GCA_018584345.1 Thuja plicata | reverse complement strand
CCCCCCAAGACGGGGTCAAGGCATCGAGAGTTATTTTTCACCGAGCGAAATTCGTCACAAATACGCCATAAAAACCCGTTTTAAGTCAAACCGCGGGTCAAATTCGCACCAAATTCGCTTTTTTTGGCGAAATTCACCCGGTTTCGAACCAGCTTAACCCGGGTTCGAATTTGGCATTTGAAAATTCGGACCCTGCCTAGGAAATTCGAACCCACAGGCGAACCGGACCCGAATTTCGAATTGGTTCGAATTTCCTAGGGTCCGGAGGCGCCAGGGGCCAAACCCGGTATCTTAGCTTTGAACTAGTGGCTGATGCTAGTGAAATTGTGCTGCTGTGACGTCAACAAGCTTGGTTGTTGTTGTGTTTTAAGAAGTCGATTGGGGTGTGGAGACTTACTTGTTCGTGGCTGAAGGTTTTGAAGCAAATCGTGGCATGGGAGATCACAGTTACCAGCTGCTGAATTCTAAGTAATTGCTGTTACAAATTGGCAGCCGTGAATGTCTATGAAGGCTGATTTATCTCAAACGCCTTGAAGTCATGGATGATTGGTTGGTATTCATTGCATTGTTTTGAAATACTAATTGTTTTAATGAAACGTAATATATGCAATGTGGATTTACAAGTGTTATTTGAATTAATTGAAATTGTTGATTCCTTGCCTGGCGGCAAGTACTTTATTTGAAAATACAAAATTGTATAATTGTTTAAGTGAAATTATGAAAAGCAATTACTTTCAGAGTATGAATAGATTTGCAGTCGAATTCTAAGTAAGAGCCAGGAAGGCTCATTACATAATCCCTTAAAGGTCGTTATGACCTTTGAGTTAGTAGATAGTTGGGGAGTTGCTTGTTAGCGGGGTCATAATCCCTTGAAGGTAGTTATGACCTTTGATGTCAATGGACATTGAAAATTAGCCTGTAGTTGATATTCAAGACCAGTGAGTCGGTTGAACTTTGTTGTTTATATACAAGTCGAGTAAGGGTGGTGAATATTGAAATCACGAGAACGTGCTAGCTTCTTTATAAACCTTCACCAAGGTGGCGAAGTGCAATTGCATGCAACCATCAATTCACATGAACCAAATACACATCTAATCAGAAGGGTCATACTAGTTAGGAGGACCTATAATGTGTGACCGAGTATGAGTTGTGTAGGTTCTAAACACCAGGCTCAAATGGCAATTAGACTAGCCCTATGTCTATACCCTTGTGAAGGATAGGGCCGCTTCTAGTAGGAAGTTGTGCGGGGGACTGCTAGTGTATGGTTGGGAGGAAAAGCCCCTAATGATGCTTTCCCTCTCCCAGTTACGCGGAAGCTTATAGAAAAGAGCAATTAAATCTCTTATTTGGTAATTTTCATGTTCATGTGAAAGAATTTCATTTCTATTTCAGTTTTTAGAAGTAATGAAAAGTGCAAGTTTTATTTTATCAGTTGAAATAAATTTTATGGTGAAAAATTTGGTTGGTATTTAATATTTATATAGAGATAGATTAACATTTTACACTTGGTACCCCCATTCCCAATATCCTTCACTCCATTCCAATATTCTATGGAACTAAGGTTTACACTAAGAATCATGCATAGATGTTCCATTACAACTTAGTATATTAGTGTATTTTTATTATTTACAACTTCAACTTATCTATATACTGGAAAAGTAAAAACTGAAAGGAGAAAAAAAAATTAAACACCCTCAATGGAGGGTGTAAAAACTAGAAATATCAAGGAGAATGTGTGCAGCTGGCTGAATATGTGTGCAAAGGCCTGGGCATATTTTTCGTTTTCCTTTTCATCTATTTTCACTCATCATTGATATATAAACACGAATCATTCTTTTAATTTTATACCTGCTAATTACAGCAGCTTTTGTCCACAGACGAATGGATTACATGTCTACTTTCTGTACAAAATTAATGCATAGAAAAGTTGTGCTTATTGTTTGATTTTAATTGAGGGTAAAATGATAATTTATAATTCAACCAAATTTTGAAATTACCAGGTATGTTCTGGTCAATAAAAGTCAAAGGCCTAAAATGATTAAAACAGAAACAAAAAAAAGTCCGTCAAAATCTCATGGATTCGTTTTAGATTTTGCAAAATAATGTGAAATTCAATCTGGATTCACCCAGGTTCATTCAGGAAAAACCCATAGAGAAAACTCAGAACCCTGTTAGAATCCCAGGCTGGATTGACTGGGAATCCAAACTGGGTTTCAACCAGACCTGGACTTAGGGCCTGCAGGGACTTAACTGGTAGCTTAGGTAATTGTGCATGTTTGATTTGCATAAGAATGTGCGAAGAATGACAGATTCAATGACATGGTCAGTATTTAGTGTGGTGTAACATATTGAGGTATTAATGCGACAAATATGGGTAATTATGTATGGCAAAAATGAAATCTATAGGGGATCACAATTAATAATACAATGAAATTTGAATAACATCAAACATGTGATATGTTCCTATTGCAGCAGAGGCTTCTTAGAGAAATTATATCCTTTTTTGTCAGGTATCTCTTGTATCATGGGCATCATATTTTGTTGAAGCACACTATCTCTTCAAGGGTTTCGCAATATAACTAGGTCTTAAGCATAGATTTGGAAAGAGTGGTGCTGCGAAATTGTCTAATATGCCATGCTGGATGATGATCGATGTCATAATAAGGCTCTAGTTTTATGCTCACAGTCTTGTCCATAAATATTTTATTTGTGTTATTTGGAGGTTGCTGATTATGGCATCAGAGATTAAGCTCAACTGATTCCCAGCGGCCAGCTCTGGAGTAGGGATAGGGATGACTAAAGATCAATCATCAAAGCATTCTAATCATGACAGACAGATTTTGAATAAGAGGATCACACCACCTAGATAAGAGAGAACAGGAGAGTGGCAGCTGAATCACGAGCTATCTTATAAAGCCTGCTTGCTCTTCTCATGGTCATGATGTTTAACTCTGGATGTCTGATGAGTCAAGTGGGAGGTCAATGGTATCCCTTGTTTCCATGTTTGAGATGCAGAGTTGCCAGAAACTCTTCTGTCCCTTCTTGGGCACGCGTAAGCCCGTATCCAATTTGAAAACATATCTGAAACAGCCCGGGTACACATCGAATATTGTACCCATGTGTGCCTTAAAAAACTAGATTTTCCAACCATTCCGAATACTATGTGATTTGATTTATTTTAAGATTTGACGTAAATCTTCCCAAATTTAATTTACAAAAACTTCATTAATGCAATTTTTTTTTAAAATTGGTATAAACAAAACCTGCACTGGATGAGAAAGACATGAAATGTTTTTCTATTTCAGCAACTCATTTTTTTGTGTTATCTTCTAATGCAACTCTACTATTTTTGCATATTATAAATTGTTAAATTAACTTACAATTATTTATGTAGCATTTATGTGTCTATATTGCTTTTGAAAATTGAAGTAATGAAAATCTCCTCTAATAACTTAGAAATTGTGTTAAATATGTGTGTATGTGTTTTTTATTAATGTCGCATCCATCCGTATCCATATTGGGGGTCATAAAAAATGGTTGTATCCGTACCCGTTACCGTATCCGTATTTGTATCTGTATCTGTGTCCATGCAACTTTGTTGAGATGTAATAGATTTATGATACATTCCTCATTCAGTAATTATAGGTGGTCTCCAATCAATAAGTTACTACGTTAGTAAAATATTTTGTGATTTATGTTGAATGCAAGCATTCATAATCCTGCTGTGTAACGTATGAATGTTAGGAAATGGTGATTTATTTGTGTTTTGAACAAATGTCAAATCCCAAACTTGGGGCTATCGATAGTAAATGAAGATTGTTTGGAGGATGTTTGTGTGAAAGAAAACTCATTTAATAGGGATACAGGACAATTGCCACAGACTTTTAGAGTGAAAACATGTTGAAGTTAAATGCACAAATGGTGATTCATTCTTTCCTATATGCTGGCCAGTGCTTTCTAGCTCTGGTCTCTATAACAAGAAAATAACTTTGTAAAGAATACTTTGTAAATTACTTTAAGATAAATTCCAGTTGGGGTTTGGAGAACTAAAATAGCTGACCAGCCAGCTCAACTACAACATACCTACTAGTCTTTCATCAAATGGCAATTCCATGTACTTTCACCTTTATATAATTACCATGCAATAGAGTATTGACTATATTTTATTAACTAGAAATTAAAGTTCTTTAAACAAGTTCAAAGTTTAAAGAATTGGTAGAAAATGAGCTTTGATATCAACAAAACCTTTAGATCAGATAAATGGAGAAAATCATTTCTAATGAACTTGTAATATAGAGTTAGAAGACCATTAGCAACTTCATGTATTCCATAATAGACTTAATAGTGTTTCAGAAAGGATGAACAGAAATGGTTTAGAATAGCTAGATTGGCAATCTAGCATAGGCAGACAGACTTGACATTTTGACCAGTTCCAGCATATACAACTGTAAATCTTGGGAGTTTTTCTCCTTCAGTGGTACTTCATGTGAAAAGAAATATTTATGAAGCATGAACTAGATTGGGTCATGGATCCAACATTTTGGAATGCATGACTATTTGTTATCCCTTGGCTCTAGAGGATCTCGAGAAGAAACATGATGCTAGAAGCAGTAAAAATCATTGACCTGCAGAAGAAACATGATGCTAGAAGCTGAGGAAATCATTTTCCTTGTATATCATAGACAGAAAAGAGGGGATAGGATCCTTAATATTAAAATTGGGAATATGTTTCTCAACAGAGTTGTCATCTTGAATCAAGATTCAAGAAAGATGGCAGAAAATCATCACTTGTTGATCCAAGTTGGAGAAAGAATGACTTAGAAGCAAGGTTACCCCATTTTTTGGGACGAGGACGACAGGGGACGGGGGGATGAGTTTCTGGGACGGCAAATGTTTTTGCCAAGTTTGGGAACAGCAAGGGGACGGCTATATAAAATATAGGGAAAATGTAAAATATATAAGGAAATTTAAATATATGATTTTGAGCATGTATAGTATAATTCTTTTCTAACAATGGGCAAACATACAACTGGATACTATTTGTACTCTTATTCTACAGTTGTATGTATTCTTTCTATGCATAGTAGTGACACAACTAACTTGCTCATTCTACTGTTATATGCAGTCCAAAAGAATTCATTGTCAATACTCATAAAGAAAATGTTTTTTTTCTTAATCTAAGTGAGTTTTTTTTTAATGGCTGCCTGGCCGGGGACGACAAGGGACGTCCCAGACATCCCCTAACTGTCCTGGGGACAGCCGAACATCCCCGGTGCAAGCAGCGGTGTCCCTGAGTTTCCAGGATGTTTCCTAGAGATTTTCAGAATTCGGGTATGGTGGGGGGACGTCCCCTGGCTGTTCCAAAGTCCCAGAAACATTTCTGGTACGGGGAAAGGGGTTTAAGCCGAGGATGCGTCCCCGGGTAACTCTATTTGGAAGAAAAAGTACAGAGGGAAAGCATTTTAGTAACATTTGAGGTGAAAAGAAGGCAAAGGCAGCCAGGAAAATAGAAGGGGAAACTCTTTTTGACCAGGCTATACATATGTCAACTAATAAATCATCATAAGACTTTGCCTTTCAAGAAATGTATTGTAGGAAACCTGCAAAATCTAGACAAGAGAACAAAGAATATGACAAACACGGTGGAAGCATGACCTACAAAAGCATATAACTGAACTAGTAACTTCATATGGACTAGATACTAGCTTTACCTTATTTCCAAGTGCACGTCCAAAACCACAAGCAACGGCTCCAACATCAACATCTCCAACGTATCGTGCAACGTCCCTTCTAACCCTGGAAGAATAATATTATAAAACATTGAAATATTTAGATTCCTAAAACTGGAAATGTTATGACTAGGGAAGAAACTTGATTCTGATGCTAGATTAAAATCAAGAAAAAAAAGACATATTTATTGAAATAGAGAGAAACATCCAAGCCATTGAATAATACTTTAAAAAGGAAACTCACTGAAACCCCTAATGAAAAAAGCCCAAAACCAGATAGAGTTGGTAGGTAAAATAGGATTAGACATTTAACTTGTTATGAGAGCAAATTGTGCTTGAGAAAAGTTCACCCATACAAGCTTTAAAAATGATACAAGATCATTGAACAAGGCTTACCATGCACCAATAAGCAAACCAGCAAGCTGGCGAGATCCCACTCTAATAAACAAATCATTATCGATGGCATCATCAATACTTTCCAACCACCATTGCCCATTTGCGCTTCCTTCAATCCCAACCTAGAAATGTAAATTAACATAAGCATAAATGGCATACACTAAATGAAATAAACATCTTAGTATGCCATACACTAAATAAAATAGGTATCTTAGTTAGATACCAACAGCACTTTAAAGAAATATCATTAACAACTGAAAAAATTAGCATCCAGTGTATAAGCATCTGAACTTAAATCCTATTTCCAAAATCAGAGTGCTCAAATTGAATTGTGATACAACATTAAAGTTTTAAACTTATAGGAAATATGTAGTTGTGAAAAGTTGATTTATCTGAAACAAACAAAAACCAGTATTGTGATGAAGCTTCATTTCGCACTCAAGGGTGCCCCATAATTGATAGAAACAAAAGCAAAAAAATCAAAAATAATATCAATTTATATGCACCAAAAAATAACTAGTATTGCAATAAAGCTCATTTTGTAGTCAAGCTGCCCCATATATAGTATACAAAACCAAAAACATTTAAAGCTGTACTCAAAAGTGCATTAGATTTTAGCAATCAACAAAGGAAGAGAAAGTATGAAGTTCCTTCCCAGCCAACAAGCAGATTACAGCCAGTTGGAGAAAGGACAACCACCCCTTCTGCTATTAACCTGAAGCCTTACAGCACCATTTCATTGGACAAAAGAAAAATTGAGCAGCACATATAAAGGTTGCTCAACCCTAAAATGGTAATTTAACGTTTATAAGACATTGTAGATGACTACTCCAAGCTCATCTTAGATAGGTAAAATTTTCCCACTTCTAATGTTTATAAGGCAATATAGATGGCAAAAGAAAAGATGTAGAACAAATACTATTTACAAAGCTTTCCAAACATTTTGCTCAAATCAAACCCTGGCAACTAAAAATATTTTAGTTGGGATCAAATCCCGTGATTGAAGTTCTCAAAAATGAAGGGTTCAGATGAATTTGATTGAGAACTTGACCATTGGAAAAGTATTCAGCTGATATGCCAAGGTAGTGGAGGTTGAGAAACTCAGGATGAGGCCAACAAAAGGAGGCCACAGAGTGAGCATTAGCCAAATCCTTAACAAATTGGAGAAAGCTGATAGGAATCCAATAACGTCAAGAGATTAAAACATCAAGACAACACACAAAATAAAAAAAATTATTAAAGGCTCGAAGTTATAAAAATCTGCATATAGAATGAAAAATCTGATAAAAATCTGCATATAGAATGAAATTCATATAGTGCAGCTTAAAGTTAAATCCATAGATTTTTGAGAAACTAGGTGCGGTTTTTTCTGAATTTAAAATTGAACAACTTACATGAAGACAGTTTTTGTACCACCCTCACTGAGAACAATTTGGAAATAGACAAACAAATTGAAGCTTCAAATAAAGCTCCAATATTGAACATTTCTGTCACTGATCCCTGGCGCAATCCAGAGGACAAAACAATAAAAGTAGAGAATTTGATGTGTCATAGTAGAACCAAATGCAAACAATACCTAGACGCAGAAAGCACGTGTTCAGAACAAAACTAAAACAGAGTTCACAAAAATTGCATAGCAAAATGGCAATTAATTCTCATATCTTTACATAGGAGGGGAGGTGGTCTAGAATATGTTTCAAACAAATGTATCCTGGTCATTAAGAAGACTACTAATTTCCTTTAGAGATATTTTTTGTTTTGGTTCACAATTTTAGCAATAGACACCCTTCAACCAGTCTCCTTATGTTTTATATTTTTACAAACAAGGATCTATCAGTGGGAGAAAAAATTAGACAGCACCATTAATTTGTTATTGATATAGATGGAGATATCAGAACTAAATACAAATAATCTTTTTCTGCCTTACCTTTGCAACAGAGAAAAATTCCATGTCATTCTTGAACCAAAGCTTAAGTACAGAAGCAATTCACGTATCAGGAAAGGATAAAGCCAAAATGAGGTCTTTATGAAGTTCTAAATTTTCATAATCAACATTGATATAGTCAAGTAACCATGTATAGTGCCTTTTGATGGTGTAGAGCAGCAAAAGTTTCTTGTTACTGGATCATAGTAGAATATAACAGGTCAATTATTAGATTCCTTCAGCGGAAAGGTATAGAATTCGAGAATGGCTGGATGTTTGTAATGTCCCCAAATTGGGAATACCCTGATTCAGCCCTAATCAAGTAGCAATTTGGGCCTAGAAAGTATCTTTCCCTGATTTGTATTCCTGCAAGGAGTGTTAGGAATATTTCATTCTTTTTGCTAATTTGGTTCCTTCATGGACGGGGTCCTGACAGTCCTCCCCTCCTGAATTTGCTAGCCCTCAAGCAACCTTAAATTTGGGTGATTGTATATATCAGATCCTTCCCAAGTTGTGTCTTGCATTGGTAGACCTTTCCATTTGACAAGATACTCCTTGATAGTTTTGTTCCTTAGTCTCTTTTCTCAAACATTAAGTACAGTCTCTGGCTCCAAGATCAATTTCCCTTCCTCATGAAAAGGTGGCAAATCTAGACAATATGTTGCCCCAACACCTTTTTAAGGCAAGATACATGAAATACATTGTGAATTCTGTTACTTTGTGATAGTTCCAATTCATATGCTAGTTCTCCGATCTTTCTCAATATTTTAGATGGCCCATAGAACTGGGGTTTTAGCTTTTCTGCTCCACTAGTTTTGAATGATGATTGTTTGTATGGTTGCAACCTTAAGAGGACTAAATATCCAACTTTAAGGTTCATTATGTTCTCTTCTTATTTGTGTACACCTTTTGTTGGTTCTGCACTTGGTGGAGGCTATCCTTCAATGTGTTTATGATGTCTATATTTTGTTGTATGAAATCTTTAGCTCCTGGGACACACTTTTCAAGCAAATCAAGTCTTCAAAAGATGTTGGGTATCCATACAATGCTTGAAAAGGGCTCATCCCTATAGACATGTGGTGAGTGGTATTATAACAATACTCTCCCTATGAGGCCACTTAATCCATGCATTTTGTTGTCCTGTAACATAATTCCTTAGATACCCCTCCAACCATTTGTTAACTATTTATGTTTGTCCATCAATATGTGGGTGATAACTAGTGCTAGGGGTCAACTCTGTTCTAGCTAATTTGAATTACTCTTGCCAAAATAAGCTACAGAAATGACTGTCTCAAATGCTTACAATGTTTAACCCATGTAACCTGAATAATTCTTTGAAGAATACTTCAGCTACTTGGGGAGCTCCAAATTCTACTGGGATAGCCATAAAATGTGCATATTTAGTTAGGCAGACAACCACCACATAGATGCAATCTTTCCCGTATACCTTGTGTAGCCTTGTTATGAAGTCCATAGATATGCTCTCCCACTTCTGATTGGGTATGGGCAATGGTTGGAGTAGTCCCGCTAGGTATGTTCACTCTTCTTTGTTCTTTTGACACACCAAGCACTCCCTAACATGTTTTAATACATCGCCTTTAAGGCCCTTCATGAAAACCTTTCTCTTATATGTTTATATGTTTTGTAGTATCCTTGATGTCCTATTGAAGGAGTATCATGATAGGCTTTTAAAATCTCCATCATTTTTTATCCTAGAGTGATAAATACCCTATCCTTATAAAGGAAGAGGTCATCAATAATTCAATATATGTTATCCTGTATCTTCCCTTCCATTATGTCACTACAGAATGTATCTTTGTTATATTCTGCAATGATGGATGTTTTCCAGTTGGTAGAAACCTTTGTTATTGGGCCAAGGTAAGGTCTCCAAGATAAGGCATCAACTACCACATTATTCTTCCCTTTCATGTACTTGATATCGAAGTCATAGGCTTGAAGTTTGCTCACCCATTTTTGTTGTCTATTGTTCAAATCCTTCTAATTTAAAAAAAAAAAACTCAGACTATTGTGATTAGTTTCTACAATGAATCTTCCACAAATCAGGCATTGTCTAAACTTTGTCAGGGCATGCATAATTGCTAGCATTTGTTTGTTATATACCAATTTGTTTCTCCAATATCCTTGAACTTCCTACTTTCAAAGGCTATGGGATGCTTATTTTGCAACAACAAGACTCCAATGCCTTCCCATGAAGCATCACTTTATAGTTTAAATGGGGAAAAGAAATATAGTATCACTAACACGGGACAGGAACTCATCACCTGTTTTAATTTGTCAAAAATTTCTTGTGCTTCCTCGTTCCAAGTGAGTGCCCCTTTCTTGGTTAGATTGGTAAGGGGTGTAGTTAATTTCAAAAATCCCTTCACAAATCTCTGGTAGTAGCTACATCCCAAGAAACTCCTAAGGTGAGTTAGAATTTTGGGTCTTGCCCAATTTCGAATTGCTTCAAGTATTTCCAATACCTCATCTATATGCTTGGGATGTTCGTCCCAGGTTTTGTTGTAGATGAAGATGTCATCAAAGAACACCAACAAGAACTTTCTTAGTTGCCCTCTAAATTTATGGTTCGTGCATGATTGAAAAGTGGCACATGCATTGGTTAGTCTGAAGGGTAGGACCAAACATTCAAAGTGGCCATAGTGGCATCTGAAAGTTGTCTTGGGTACATCCTCCTCTCTTAGTCGAATTTGGTGGTACTCTAATATCCCCAATGGATATTTTCCCCAATATTTCTCAAAGATATCTTAGAAGATTAAAACAAATAATTTCATGCAATAAATTACAGATTCAACAGCAAATGTCCAAATAAAAATAATCCCAGAAATATTATTTCATTCAATCTTCAGCAGTTTAATAACACGATCCAATCTTAAAAACAAAAGTTACAGTCAGATTGGTAACTAGAGAAGAACCTGAAACACAATGTGAACTCCGTCGCGAATCCACCTCAAAAGATGAACTAGGTTTCCGTCCAATCCACGGAGAAAGACTAAAGGTTTCCGTCCTCAGGTTTCAGAATCGAAAGCTAGAAGCTTCCCGGATTCTCCAAGAGAAGAGAAATAAATTCATAAAACTAAGCATGACCCAAAAGAGTCTCCTTTCCCTCTTTTCTAATAACAAGTTGTGACTCTTTAGTTTCCCTTTATCTCTCCCTTCATATTTCCACTTTATGTCTTAATTAAACCACTTTAAATTAATACATCCATTTAATAATAAAGTGGCATAATAATAGACTATGAAATCTTCTTGCATTAAAATGGATGATCAAACGAACTCGGAAGACGATGTGTGATAGCTTGTCGGAAAGCTCTCGGCGATATTCTCCAAGTCCAACACTGAAATGCCAAGAATACTGAGCTCTGTTGACTTACTATAAATAGTAAGTATCTGAAAACCCTACGGAAACTACTTTGATTGGCATGAAAGTGGAATTACCGAGGCCAAATATCACACTGACCCATGCAAAGTCCTGGTTAGCCCACAGGACCATGATAAAACGGCTAACGATGCAACAAGAAATAATGTGCTCGAAAAAGGGGACATTATAGTCCTCCCTTCCCAGAGATTGCTTGCCCTCAAACAATCGGTATCTGCATGCTGTGACCAAAATGCCTAGATCCCATACCAACCTCAAGGGAGTTGCCCCACTCTGCTATTGTGCTATCCTGATAAAAACATGACCTGTAAGGCAAAGCCACTCATTACTCCTCCAAAACAGCAATGCATCAGTCATACTAATACCAGGATACCAAACGATTAGGCTGACACGATCACCAAATATGAGTGAATCGAAATGTCTCAAGATGCAATCAACACTAGACAACCCTCCATCAATAAGAGGTAACTCAAGGAAAAGCATATTACCCATCCTACAATAAGACATAACCGTCCATCCTGAACTGCTGGTGTAGGAACCAAACCGCTCAACAGCTAAAATCACCCCATCACTCCAATCTTGTGACCAAGACTCATCTCTAGTAACTATACCTGGGTCCCAAATCCTGCAATCAATCTCATCCTCGTCATGGGAATTGGAAATATCTTCCTCATCTAGCTCAAAAAGGGGATTATCAAATGCCAAATCAGCATCCACCTCAAACAAAAAATTGTCAACCAACTGAAAGTTATCCAACTCATAATGAAGTTCTGGATGATCCAAAGATTTATTATTTGATCTTTTGGGACAGCTATCCAAGTCATAAGTCTGTTGTATCCTATCAAGTTCCTGAATCACTTCCTGAAAGAACTCAGACCTTCCTTTGTCGTCCTGTTCCCTATATTGATTAGTGACACAATCTGATTTCTCGCTTCCTGAAGAGCAATTTGTGTGTGCTCTAATGTTTCCCGAGCAACATTAAGCTCCCTATTGAGCTTATTAACCTCATCCTCTTTTTTCCTCAATTGTTCAGTATATTTTTCAGCAACCTGTAACAAGTAATCACGGTCTGAGAGTAAACATAAATATTATGATTTCCACATCTCAAAAGCTATCTTGACCCCCTATAAATCAGCAACATAAGACTCACTTCCTATACTGCTTTGACCTTCTCCCATCTGAGCCTTCCTGTGAAGATCTTCAATAATTCTGTGAGTCCTATCATGATGTACAAGAGCTGCAACAACTGCATCATCATTAACTTTCAGCTGACTCTTTAAAGCATGCTTCTCATCATTGCCATTTTGAAATGCATTTTCTGATTGGTCATCCAAATCATCATCTTGCATAAGTGATGTGATCCTATAAAAAACACACAATTCCTCATATTCTTCACAGATGTTATCATTGTCATCATAGGCCTCAAACTGATTTGTATGAAGAGGTAAGGTTGTTGTTACGTCATCCAACAATTCCTCATGACATGAACTATTAAGGGCATCCGACTGGTTGTCACAATCTTTAACCATAATTTTGTCAATGTCAGCTTCTAAGTCACCAAAGTAGAGTTTTGAATACTCTTCACCTGTGATGATTGATTCTTCCTCCACATTAACCATCTTGGCTGATTGGAAACTATTTTCCTTTGTACCTTCATCTTGTCCTGTAAGAGATGAATTCAAGGGTACATTTTCATCACCACTTGGCTGAAATATTACCTCTCCCTAAATAATACTGCAAACATGTTCAAGTGACCAGGCCTATTGGCATATAAAACAAATCTGCTCTCTTCTCATTTGGTTCTTGCTCATTTACGGAGATCCTGCAACCTGTATGCCTATTGATATTCGCTCATTTTCGGTCATAAAATCCTTGAACCTTTCAACCTTATGCTCAATCAATTCAGTTGAGAGCTCATATGCTATGGGTGAGATCTTACGTTCTCCTCTCCAAATTGCCAACAAATCTGATTGTAACTGCTTACATATGTCATCATCCTCATCTAAGATTAAGGACATGATAGTTTTTATGTGAGCCCTCGCATTGTCTGGTTGATGCTTCCTGACCACCGAGATTCAACATGTGAGTGAAAATTCTAGTTTCTACCATAAGTTCCAAGATTTTTATCTACTTACCAAAGGTAGGACCTTTGTCATTATTTAGTCCACCATTAACTGTAATACTTGCTTCAAAATGTTGTCAGCATAAGGGGTGATAGGAGCTGTGAGCCGTGTGATCTCACTAAGACATGAAGCGACTGCAACCCTAACATTTTTATGTGGATGTTCCATAAACCTACGTTGGACCAAAGCAACCATTGAGGGCTACAATCAGTCTGGTCTATCATAGACAGATATGAATCTATCTCTTCCAATTTGACAAGCACACCTCCCATACCTTTCATATTCTCCAATTGCCATCCAAGGCAATATAATTCATTCCTATTTCAATTTCTTTCTACAGGTCCCTTAAATGTTCACCCTCAAAGGTGTCATTGAATTCCTTTGAGAGCACCTTCCCTTTCAGATTTTGCATTGTTTAAATTTTGCTTTCTGAATTTCACAAATTTCGATGCACACTTCCACAAGTTGTAAGATGCTACCCCTGATGTGCACTAAAACTTGCTCTCTTCCTTCACCTTAGGTATTCAAGCACCATGTCAACTTTTTGATTGCACGTTGAACACTATATTTTCTGTTTGGTATTAATCTTAATTACAACAATGTCGAGACTGTAATGAACAATTGCTCGATAAAGCTGCAATATTCAATCTGAAACCTGAAGTACAACAACAAACTGCAATAATAAAAAACCTTAATACCTCAACTGTTAAGCAACAATTGTTATGTTACTGAGAACAATCGTCCCTGCTGAAGAAGAAGGGTAGATAAGACCCCTAGCAATGAAAGAGCTCACCCAGTTCACGAATCAGGCCTTAAGATGACTGGAAAATTGAAAGTATGAACTGCCAATGAGATCTGAAGACTTCATTTAGAGTTTCTACCACAATGAATACCCAGAAAATGGCAACAAAACATTAATTGAACCATCACAGAAAAACTACAAGCTACATCTTGTGACATGTGAAGGACCAGTCAATTGGAGTTAATTTAGGTGATGATCTAATCTTTCAATTTCCTGTCGGCAATTCACTGTTCAGAGTTCTTTTATAACACTCAAATATAACCTACACTCTTTTATTAACACAAGTGCCCAGTCCAATGGTTGAAGAGTCTACAATCAGTCTAGTCTATCATAGACAGATATGAATCTATCTCTTCCAATTTGACAAGCACACCTCCCACACCTTTCATATTCTCCAATTGCCATCCAAGGCAATATAATTCATTCCTATTTCAATTTCTTTCTACAAGTCCCTTAAATGTTCACCCTTAAAGGTGTCATTGAATTCCTTTGAGAGCACCTTCCCTTTCAGATTTTCCATTGTTTAAATTTTGCTTTTTGAATTTCACAAATTTCGATGCACACTTCCACAAGTTGTAAGATGCTACCCCTGATGTAGCACTAAAACTTGCTCTCTTCCTTCACCTTAGGTATTCAAGCACTATGTCAACACTTTGATTGCACGTTGAACACTAAATTTTTTGTTTGGTATTAATCTAAATTACAACAATGTCGAGACTGTGATGAGCAACCGCCCGATAAAGCTGCAATATTCAATCTGAAACCTGAAGTACAACAAACTGCAATGATAAAAAAACCTGAATACCTCAACTGTTAAGCAACAATTGCTATGTTACTAAGAATAATTGTCCCTGCTGAAGAAGAAGGGTAGATGAGACCCCTAGCAATGAAAGAGCTCACCCAGTTCACGAATCAGGCCTTAAGCTGACTGGAAAACTGAAAGTATGAACTGCCAATGAGATCTGAAGACTTCATTCAGAGTTTCTACCATGATGAATACCCAGAAAATGGCAACAGAAACATTAATAGACCCATCACAGAAAAACTGCAAGCTACAGCTTGTGACATGTGAAGGACCAGTCAATTGGAGTTAATTTTGGTGATGATCTAATCTTTCAATTTCCTGTCGGCAATTCACTATTCAGAGTTCTTTTATAACACTCAAATATAACCTGCACTCTTTTATTAACACAAGTGCCTAGTCTAATGGTTCAAAAGCTTCCAGAAAATCTCTGCACGATACGGCACTAGTCTCTACAATAGTTTGATAATACAGGAAATACTGGAAGATGGAACGATGCCTTTATGAAAATTTTACACCCTTAGTTTCAAGGTCACACAGTCATCACATGAGAAGGAAGAAACCCGTGTCCTATCTCAGAGTTTCATGATATTATCTATATTTTGTCTTGAACCCAAACACTCCAGTCTGTGCTTCACCGCAAATACCAAAGCCATCACTCATGAGTTTTAAAGTATGCACAGAAGGATGCACAACTGCAGACCTCTCTAAATCACCGAACGAAAATGATCTTTCTCATCTCTTGTGGGATGGTGAAACAAAAGCCAGCTACCATGTAAGTGGTAGCCAAAATCTCCAGGCAGAGCATTCAGAGGCTTTTCATATCCACTGTCCAAGATCACCGTTGCTTGCATGTAAGTGTTGGGCCGGTAGTGAAGGAGGGGAGTAGACAGGTGAGAAACTGCGAAAATTTCCTCAGCAAATACTCCTTGAAACAGTTTTCAGTCATTAGTATTCCATAGAGACAAGGAACAATGAAGGAAATTTCTCCACGAAAAAAGCAAACTCTTAAAGATTATCGAGCACTTTATAATTCTACGGCAAACACTACTGCTTAATATACTCGCATGAGTGTCGCTCACACCAATAACACGCTCAGAAATCACTCGAAAGTCCACAGTAGATGTCGTTTGCAAGCTTCGGTTCATCCATAAAAGAAAGGGCTCCCCACCTTCTTCCCTGCATAAACAAAGCTCTCGTCTCTTTAGGCAATATTTTGGATACCATTGTAGTATCCTATCCTGTGCTAAATCTGATACTTGTAGAGAATTATTAAATCTCAAAGTTTTCCATAGGCTACAAAACCGCAAGTGTGATTGTGTATTTTGCAAAGTCCACGAACCACGCCCAGCATACCACCAAACTCGTGGTGTATGCAGCCACAATCGCAGGTCAGCACGGGAATCCTCAACGCTCCCCCACAATGCGTATTTAGCCAACATGTGACTTTTTCTCGGGCTCACTCCAGTCTCCCAGCTCACGCGACCATTATAGTCTGTCGCTGCTTCTATTATCGTTGTGTTCACCCAGAGTTCCTAACACAACCTCTGTTGTATCTAAGAGGCTTGTCGTTCTTCACCAGACGAAGCACCTAAATCTGGTCACTCCACGCAACTTCTCTACACTCCACTCGCTGTATTCTCCAAACGCGATATAATGAAACGTAATGCAACCTCCAGTTTGTGGAATGCTCAATCAGTAGTTCATGTTTTCACAATGATGCATCTCCTTGGCGTTCCGTAAGACCCAACCTCTTACGCAGCCACCTGTATAGTGTTGGTTTTGACGTAAAAGGAACAACTACTTGGCTGACTGCCTACTTGGCACTATTATCATCTATTGAACACTTATCGTGTGAGCAGGTTGTATGACCACCAGCTTCTAGAAATATATGACTGAGATTTCTTTAAATGTAAAGCCACGGCTCAAACTGATATTTCAAATTCTAGAAATTACCTGTCTCCTTGCTTGCTATATTCAATATTCAGAATACATAACACTGAATTCTTTTACTCATAAAACCCTTTTGTAAATGCCTCTGCTAAAACTCCACAGGCTAGCAAGAAAACCAGCTCTGATACCACTGTAATATCCCCAATGGATATTTTCCCCGATATTTCTCAAAGATATCTCAGAAGATTAAAACAAATAATTTCATGCAATAAATTACAGATTCAACAACAAATACAAGCAAATGCCCAGATTAAAGTAATCCCAGAAATATTATTTCATTCAATCTTCAGCAGTTTAATAACACGATCCAATCTTAAAAACAGAAGTTACAGTCAGATTGGTAACTAGAGAAGAACCTGAAACACAATGTGAACTCCGTCGTGAATCCACCTCAAAAGATGAACTGGGTTTCCGTCCAATCCATCAAGAAAGCTTGAAGGTTTCCGTCCTCGGGTTTCAAAATCGAAAGCTAGAAGCTTCCCGGATTCTCCAAGAGAAGAGAAATAAATTCATAAAACTAAGCATGACCCAAAAGAGTCTCATTTCCCTCTTTTAAAGCAACAAGTTGTGACTCTTTAGTTTCCCTTTATCTGTCCTTTCATATTTCCACTTTAGGTCTTAATTAAACCACTTTAAATTAATACATCCATTTAATAATAAAGTGGCATAACAATAGACTATGAAATCTTTTGGCATTAAAATAGAAGATCAAACGAACTCGGAAGACGATGTGTGATAGCTTGCCGAAAAGCTCTCGGCGATATGCTCCAAGTCCAACACTAAAATGCCAAGGATACAGAGCTCTGTTGACTTACTATAAATAGTAAGTATCTGAAAACCCTGTGGAAGCTACTCTGATTGGCCTGAAACTAGAATTACCTAGGCCAAATATCACACTGACCCATGCAAAGTCCTGGTTAGCCCACAGGACCATGATAAAATGGCTAACGATGCAACAAGAATAATGTGCTCGAAAAAGGGGACATTACAGGTACCCTGATCTCAGATCAATTTCCGAGAACTAGACTATTCCATGAAGCTCATTAATAAATTCATCCGCTCGAGGAATGGGGTGTCTATTCTTTATGGTCTTCATGTTTAATGCTCTATAATCAATGCACATCCTCATTGTGTCGTCCTTCTTTTTTGAAAGTACAATGGAAGAAGCAATAATTCCTTTATGTTTTTCTCGGTCTCCTTGTATTTGTAGGGGTGACAATAAGGTGTAGTGACCACAGGTTTGGCCCTTTCCTCAAGTTCAATAGAGTGTTCAAAGCCCCTTTTAGGAGGGAGTTCTGGAGGAATGTTGTTGAATACCTTCTTAACTTGCTTAATAGGGGTTGTATGTCGATATGGGTTGCTTCCCCTTTGGGGGAGGGTTTATCTAAGATCAACCATTGGGTCACCCACACTAGATGTCCATGTTTGATGCTTTTGTCCATTCTCTTGGATGATATGACATTGGGAGATACGCCAGATAGGCCTCGTAAGCTAATCTTTTCTCCATTGTGTTTAATGCATAACTCCATTTTTGGGAGGTCCATATAGAAACGCCCTACGAAGTGTAACCAAGGAGTCCCTAGAATAAAAACAGTGTTTACCAAGTTTACAACATAGAATTTTCCTTTAACTGGGTGCCTCCCTAGGGTGAGCTTTAGTTAAGAGATCTTTGTGCAAGAAATAATGGACTCGTCTACTAGAGATACCCAAAATCCCTTAAAGCTTTCTTCCTCCAAATTTAATTTTGTGGCTAATTTTTCATCAATGAAGTTATGGATTGCCCCACTATCCATCAAGGTTGTCATCTTTTCTCCTTTGATGATACCCCTTACCCTAAAGGGATGGTGTCTTGAGGCTCTTCAAATATAGGCTAGAGTTCCTTCCTTTTCATCGTCCTCCTCCACATGTCTTGCCCTTTCATCGGGGTTCTCATGACTTGTTTCCTCCTTTGTTGTTTCCAAATGATGGCCTTGTCCCCTCTTGCCTTCACATATATGACCTGGCTTCCAACTTTCCCCACATTTGAAGCATAATCAATTCCTTTTTAGCTCCTTCCCGTTGCATGCGTGCCCTGGTTTCCATATTTCATTAAATTTGGAGCATGATTCTTTTTCACTATGCCCATCTTGTCCACAAAAGTGTCCCCTTTCCCATTTCTACTTGCAATCAAAGAAAATACCCATTCTTCTAAACTCTTCTCAGTCATGGTAAGGGAGGTGTGGTATTTTTCGTCCATCTCTCTCCCTGAAGTGTCTATCTTTTGATGATTTGATGATATTTGGTTGGAGTAATCCCTCTCCCTAGATTAGATTTGGCATTAATCCTCTTAGCCTTCGAGATTGCTTCTCCAAGAGATTTTGGATCAAATGCGCTTACCAACCCATAGAGTGAGTCTGAGAGGCCTTCTACAAATAAGTAGTTCTTCTAATATTTCAAGAACTTGCACTGCTAATCTTTGGAATTCAGTTATGTACTCCTCAAGAGTCCCTTTTTGCCTTATGTTGGTTAATTCCTTAAAATGTTTTTGAGGGTGAATGTCATCAAATCTCTCAATAAGTCTTTTCTTGAAATCTTTCTAAGTTTTAATGTTTTTGTGGCCTTGTGTGAGTAGGTCGTGGTGCCACCATTCATGTGCCACACCCTCTAGGTGTAAGATAGCAAATGTTATAGCATCACTTTCTGTCATGGGGCTAAGTGTTAGGTATGTTTCCACTTTTTGTATACATCCACGAGCGGTGATTCTTCCTGACCCATCAAAGTTAGGGATGGATAACTTCCCTACCATAAATTGTAACTTAGAATTGGTTTGGGGTTTTCTTTTTCCCTGGAAGTTTTTTCTTCTTGCCTCAAAGTATGCTTGGAAGGATATGCTTTGTTTTACTATTTGGTCAAGCCTTGCATACTCTTCTACTTTTTCTCTTAGATTTGGGGTATTAATCTCCTCATTCTCCCTTGTTGGTTCTCCTCTAGTTACGAAAGTAGGACCATCAGGGTCTGAGCTTGACCTTGAAGTAGCTCTGTTGTCACTGGTAGATTGGATGGAAGTGGCTTCTCTCCTCTATCTAGAGTTTAGATTGTTACTAATATTTTGTAGGGCATGGAGTAATGCTTGGCTTGTTTGTTCATTCCTCTCCATAAATGCCCTCAATTTGTGCTCCATTTGTTTCTTCCTTTGGTTGGTTTGGTCAATAATAGCCTTCTTCTCTCTCTATGGCCCTTAAGGGTCGTGGGTTCAATTGCATTAACTACTTCCCTTCAGGCTGGCAGGAACATGCTCTAATACCACTTGTAATATCCCCAAATCGGGAACACCCAGATTCAGCCCTAATCAAGTAGCAATTTGGGCTTAGGGTATCTTTCCCTAATTTGTATTCCTGCAAAGAGTGTTAGGAATATTTCATTCTTATTTAAACAAAGAATTCATACCAAATAATAAAAGATCATATGTGGCATGTATATAAATAGAAAGAATATTAATCAAGGTACGAAATGAAAAGACTTAGGGTGTAGTAGCTTTGATGGTGTGAAGAGCCTGCCTGGCTCTTACTTGTAGTTTCAATTCAAATTCACTTCACAAGATAATGCAAACTATACTTCTCTTTTGAAAAAACAAATATATAACTTTTTTAAAACATTTTCCAATATATAAAAGTCAAATAGCGATTTCGCCTGGAAAAGCTTAACTCCTTTGAAAACAATTACCAAAGACTATATCAAATAGTATGGCATTACAATCATCGATCATATACTAGAGTGATTATAAATGCTACCTTGTATTACTCAAGTAACTATTGGCTGCACTGTTCAGTATTAGCCACGGCATCCACATATAGCTCGGTATTCATTGCCTTTGCCATGTGTTTAATGTATAAGTTGCTGGTAACACTAAGGCGGTTGGAGCTATGGAAGAAAGGTGACGCCAAGGCAGAGTTCAACTCCTTCCACCCACAATGCAATGTTCTCAGATTTTAAACCACAGCCTCCTCTATAATTAACGCAACCAAAACACACTGCAATCTCTCGCAAGAAACGTCACCCTTACACAATTCACTGGACAATCAGAAGTCCAATTCAAAGTGCCAAACCGCTCCATCGAATTTACAATTCGATAAGCAGACTATTTCTTCAAACCCTCAAACCAGTTCTTCATTTAAGAAATTCATAAATATGCATAAGATGATCTTTCTCAAGTGTTTCGAAAATCTTATATGGAAGCTCAATCTTCTTCTACAAGGCTCGAAATTCATATCTTCAAGCATACAATTCAAATAACTTAAAAGATCTCCTTCCTTATAACTTAGGATATAAGAAGCATAATTATATTCAACTTTAATAACCATAAAGTTTCATATAAACATAAGATATCATTAACATTAATGATATAACTTATAACTCCATCATTAATTAAATAAGGAAGACTGAATTCATCACCCTGATCTCACTCTGAAACACACTGACACTGAATCACTGAAATCCATCATCCCAAAATAGAAACTAGCATAAGGTGACTTACCAGAAATAGTAAGTCCTCACCGACATGTTGTCCTCAATTTTGTCTTCGCAAAATTGGGGCAACCCTACAAAAATTTTGTAGGTTAAATTCTCTAAGGCATGTTATTAAAATGATAACGTTTTTATCTAAAGTCTAACATTGGTGAATTTAGAACATATAACATATGTTATTATGATTTTAGAATCTTGTGATATAATACATATTATTTTGTTTCAAAATGGATGTGTTATGGCTTTATGAAATAAGCGTTGATTTTTAATTACTTGGCGTACGTCTTCCTTCCTTCTAAATGCCACAGTTTTCATTTTATGAAATAAACGTTAATTAAAAATTTATAACATATGTTGATGTATATCGTATTACATATTTGTTATATGTTTTCTTTATAAAACCGTAGCTTGTATTTAACTGGGAGTATCATTTTTAAAACATGGCGCGACATATGCATATTATAATATATGTTATAAAGTTAAACATGGCATCGATTTATAACTTTATAGCATATCATTTTTAAAATGATAAAACATATGCTAAGTCTCCAATTAAACCGCGGCTCACTTATTTTTGTAATGCGTCAATTTTAATTCTTTCAGCATATCGTGTTGTATGAAAACGTTTATATATGTGAGTTTTAAAAAAAACCGTGGTCACTTTAAACGAATGGCGTCAAATTTGAAGAGGACAGCATATGCTATTTCTTATATGAAATGCGTTTTGACTTAAACTTCAAGGTGTCATTTTTTTTAATTAGAAAGCAGGTGTTTGGAAACATATCGAAACATATGTTTTTTTTTCCTTCTCTTAAAACCGCGGCTCATAAACAAACATGGCATCGTTTTTCAAAGACCAAAACATATGTTTCTTTTGGTTTTAAAACACGTTTTCTCTCCATCAAGCTTGGGCGTAGAATGCAAAAGAGAATGCATATTCTTGTATATGCAATGCTTCATCAAAAAACACATCGTTTATTACAGAGGGCTGCAGCGGTTTCTGTGGTCGTTGTTCATCAAAAAAATGTGAAGTAACTCCACTAATCCCTGCGTTTTGAGAGAGAGTCCGCCTAGGGCATGTACAAGGAGTTTGAAACATTCTCTTCCCTAAATAATCCGCCATTAATCTCTGCAAGTTGCGTAAGTTTTTCAAAAATGTTTTTCTATTCATTAAATTCGAAATGCATTTTGAATAATAAGAGTGAATGAATAGCTATTTCTTAGGGCACGTTTTTGAATGTTTCTTCCTCCTTTGCTGTTTTTATGCAAATTTTGATTGCATGATGAGCATTTATCATTTCTAACTATGACTCGTTAGATTGGCATTAACTTTGTATGAAGAAATTGTCAAAATAATGAGCTATATATCTCCTCTCTTCTCTTATTAGGCTAAATTCGAAATCCTCATATCATTTCAAGAATTTTGCTTAAGAAAGAAGTTTGTAGTTCTTCTTTTGTTTTTGCATTCAAAGAGAAGGTATAATTTCCTTATTCATTTTCTTTGTTGCATATGCATTTAAAATTCATTTTCTTCTTGTCTTTCCATTTCCGTCTTCTTCTTCCATTTTCTTCTAAGTTGCATATGAGGATGTCATTTATCCTCATATGCAGTCGGGATTAAAAAACCCTTTCTTGGTGGTGACTTTCCAAAATGAAGGAGAGGAGACCAAGTGCTGCCCCACATGCAAAGAAGCTAAAAAACTCACTGTTTGACCTCATATGCAAGTGTTCACAAAAGTTTATCATGCACATGACATATTCAAGTGTGAAAATAGTAAATACTTTTCCCATCTCTTTGGACTTGCTGTCTAGAATGTGTAAATGCTTCCAAAAAGCCCACTATGCACATAGGATGTCCGTTCATGAGCTGCAAATGATTCTAAAAAAGCTCCTACCTTGCATATTGAACACTTACCCATATACACCTTCCAAATATCAAAACTCCAAGCTTGCTGTCCGCATATGTACAATGCCTCGTTTATTTATCTTTCTTCCACACACTTGTAAGATGTATCAAGTTTGTTCTACCCCTCAAGGATGCAAGTTCTTGTTGCAAATTGAAGAAAGATCTTCTCATGTTCTTCCCATGACACAGGGATACAAAGCCAAAGCAACCACACGATGGAGCCAGACAGGGAGGTGGAAAGTGTGAAATGATTCCAGGCATAGAATGCTTTCAAAACTGAAACAGAAAGACACAAAGATGTCGCTCAGCAATCACCACTATGATGCAAAGTGATCAAAGATGCAGTTTTATATTCCGGTTCCAGATGCTTTCACCAAACCAGAACACATCAATCATCAAGCATCCTGTAGCAGCATAAAGACTGACAGAGGATGATGCAAATAGATGTCGTGTCTTGTCAGACACTTAGATGCTTTCCTTATGCATTTTGTAAAAGTGTAGAATCTTTGACAGATTACACAAAAATATGTAATTGCATGTGATAGTATCACGTGCAAAGTAGTCTCATGTAATCATGTTGCAAGGACATTAGGTCCTGCAGCATTGAATAAGTCAAAGTTAGTTAGTTGTTGATAAACTTTGAATAGTTCAAAGTTAGTTAGTTAGAGATAAGGATAGAATAAGTCAAAATGGTTAAGGGTATAAACGAGGGAGCTCATTGTAAATTTTGATCTTTTGGTTATGTGCAAGAAAACTATAGGTAATTCTATTGTATTCTAAAAACTTTGAGTTTCATTGTGCAAAGTTGAGCGTTTGAATAAAGGAACAAGAATTGGCAAACTTTGTGTTTTTGGTTTTGAAAATTAACGAGTGTGTTCTTATGTTGCATTGGTTAATCCTTTCTCAAATTAATAGTTATCTTGCATATATCATTTGAGAGTTTTAATTTGAGTTGTCTAAAGACTTTGAGCTTCAGGGGATCAGGATTACTATAAGTAGTGGCTGCAATATTTCAAGGACTGAAGACTTTGGGCTTCAGTATTGGAAATTAGATAGATAGAGTACTTATTTGAAGTGAGGACAAGAGACTTTGAGCTCTTGTATCATTCATCTTTAGATAAATTCATTGCTGTCTCAGTTGATTGTTCTTAAGTCAATCTCTGAGCCACCGTATTACTGTTGCAAGGGGAAATGTATGTGTTACAGTTCAGTTCTACTTGAAGCCACCTGCGGTAAGAAGGGAGCCTCCCCTATTGCTAAGAGGAGAGAGCAATCTCACACACTACTGCCTAAAATACACATTTTGCAAGTTGTAGTCTTAGTGACTTGCAAAATATTTAACCAACATGACAGACCCTCAAAACAAAGCATTGGCCCATGAGGGTCACAATGATGGGCTAACAATCTTGCCCCCTGACAACTGCTAAATCAAGGACATCACAGTCCTCCCTCTCCAAGATCGCTTGTCCTCAAGCAATTGCAAACCTAGGTGTTGAAGAATGTCCTCTGACTCCCAAGTGGCATCCTCGATCGGTAAACTGGACCACTTGATCAAAAACTTCCTGATAACTCGTCGATGCAAATGTTGTTCACGAGTCTCCAAGATAACCTCAGGTACCAACTCTAACTTTCCTTCATCATCCAGAGGGGGTAACAGAGAAGACGGAACAACATATCTGCCTAACGCCTTCTTAAGACGCGATACATGAAACACATTATGCACCCTAGTGTCCTCTGGCAAATCCAACTCATAAGCAACCTCGCCCACCCGCCTAACAACACGGAAAGGCCCATAATACCGAGGCTTGAGCTTCTCAGCTCCACTCTTCCGGATAGAAGATTGCATGTATGGCTGCAACATCAAATAAACTAAGTCTCCAACCTGGAAAGAGCATGCAACCCTCTTCTGATCAGCATACTGTTTTTGCTGATTTTGGGCTCTTTGAATATTATCTCTCAAAGTTCCCATAATATCTTGACTGTCCTGCAACAAATCACCTGCACTGGGAACTCTTCTATCACTGAAAAGCAAATCCAGAAAACTCGGTGGGTCATACCCATACAAAGCGCATGTAGTACGGAATAAAGTCATTTTGTATTAAGACTTAGCTATGTTTTGTCGGGAGGGTAGTTAGAAGCGAGGAGATGCATCCGTTGGTTTCCCCAACCAACCGACTATTATATAAGTACTTTGGTTTATTGTATTGGATTTTATGGTTTTGTTGGTAATAAATAGAGAAATAAACATTTTCCTCGCCATCTTGGTATTCTAGTATGGTACTCTATGCATTCCATTGGTATTGGTAATAATTATCTTATTGGTAGATGTCGTGTTGGTATCATTTACTTTATATAGTGTTGTTTTGTACCTTGTGCATTGTTAACCACTCTACATTTTGGTGTCGTTGCCTAAGTCCGGACCTGGAGGTCATAGAGAAGAGGAGGGAATACCAAGGGAAGATCAAGTGACACGAGATATGGTGGTGGCCTGGGAAGTGTCGGTACGTGTGAAGGGAAGCCAAGAGAGAGCGGTTCCACAGAAGCACAGTACGAACAAATTTCGGTACCACCAGCGGTGTAGGATCTACTTTGCAGAATTCCTCGACTCCTGGCTAGACATTTGCTCCACTCAATAAATTCATGCCCCTACTTCCAAACAAATATTCTAAGCGCAGGCCTGGAGAAGAAACTGAAGAAGAAGCCACCCTGTAGATTCTTGGACAACAACAAGAAGAAGAAAGATGTCGCCGCATAAGAGGATTGGGGAACCAGTCTCTAAGAAAAAGACAACTTGAGGAAAGCCTAATCGAAAACACCATAGAAGGAATAGCCAACTTGGCCATTTCAGAAACATTGAAGGGAGGAGGGCAAACTCCTGAAACCCCTGCCCGAAGAGAGTACCGGGAGGCACACCACTCTGCCCAGACAGAGGAATCACAAGGAAAAGGAGACAGCACTAGTTCTGGAGGAAGCATCCCCGCAGGAGGAAGTGTCCCAGCAAGAGGAAGTGTCCCCGCAGGAGGGAGCATCCCGGCAGGAGGAAGTGTCCCGGCAGGAGGGAAAAGAATGGCAGTAGTCAAGCAGAAACTTCCTAGATTTACTAGAGAAGGGTCTGATGACCCCGCCCGACACTATAAAACGTGTATCACCATATGGCAGGCCAATGGAGAAAATGATACAGATGAATGGTTAAAAGCCTTCCCTGCCACACTAAGAGGGATCGCTATTGATTGGTACACAGACTTGGATGCTGTCCAGAAAACCACATGGAAGGACCTTCGTACTGCCTTTGAGGAGGAATTCAGACTACTACGTGACGATGACGAGATAGTCAAGGAAATCTATAATACAAGGCAAGGAAAAAACGAGTCAGTTAGGGGTTATACCAGGAGACTCAAGGAATTGATAGGGAAATTGGATAACAAACCTGCTGACGGACTGAAAAAAAAGATGGTTCATTGAAGGGTTAACCCCGTCCTTGAAACGGAAAATGAAGATAGTACCACCATCATCCTTTGGAGAGGCATGCACCCGAGCAATGGACATCGAAAGTGAAAATAAAACTTCCAAAGCTAAGAAGTAGGGAAGCGGGAGTGAGAGCTAAGAAGAAAGTGGGGACGAGTCCAAGACCATCCAGGCCTTGACAAAAGACATGATGCGGCTAATGAAGGAAATTACTGGAAGTAAGGAGGAAAAAAGAGAAGGGAGGGAACTCTGGTGTACAGATTGTGAGGAGGGACATACAAAAGGAACATGCCCGCGCAAAGCTTTCTGTGATATCTATCAAGTGTTAGGCCACACAATCAAAGACTACCCCTACAATCTAAAGGCACAGAGTGCTCAAGTATTTTTCACTCAAG
Source organism: Thuja plicata (assembly GCA_018584345.1). Taxonomy (NCBI): domain Eukaryota; kingdom Viridiplantae; phylum Streptophyta; class Pinopsida; order Cupressales; family Cupressaceae; genus Thuja; species Thuja plicata. The sequence goes on along the minus strand of MU225001.1, from coordinate 2,693,846 downwards.
GAGAACAATCCACACCACCCACCACCCCTCAACGTAACACAAATACATAAGCTTCACCTAGAGGGTACTGAAACAACAGAAGAGGGAGCGACAAAAACAGCAATAACAACACACCCCAGAGAGCAATCCAGTACGATTCTAAAGGAAGACCCATGATTCAATGTAGGCGATGTAACGAGTGGGGACACTTTACGCGGGATTGCCAGTACAGGTGAGGACAACATGAAGGGATGTTATGTAAATGGTGTGGACCGGGTAATCATGAGGATGCCAATTGCCCTAGATAAAAGGGGATGAACAGGCTTGACATTGCAGAATCAGAGAATGAAGTATTCGGCATCACAAGAATGCAATCCAGGCAACTTGCATACCCCGACATAGCTACAGAAAAAGAAAGGTTCCAAGAAGCCAGGAATGACATTAGAAATAACATGCCAGAGGGAGGAAGAGGAAGTGCCACTAAATCCCCAAATAACCGGCCAATACCTAGCATCATGAAACAAGTACTGGAAACCACTATTCCTATAAAAAATGTTGATCTATTACAAACATTACCTCAGCTACGGGTAGCTATATCACAAGGAATAAGTAGCCAAGAGGAAACCCTTAAGGGGGAGGAGAAAGAAGAAAAACCAGCAGAAAAGGCCGATACTCTATTCACTATAGGGACGGGGAGGACACCTGCAGTAGTGGAAATGGAGATAATGGGGTGCAAACTATCTAATACTATTGTGGACAGAGGGTCCGATGTGAATGTCCTACCAGAGGAGACTTGGAAGGCACTAGGGAAACCCACCCTCTGGCCACCCACATTTCACTTGGTAGGAGCAGATCAGCATGGAATCAAACCAATAGGAACCTTAATTAGACAAAAGGTAATGATCGGTACACAGCAATTCCTCATCGACTTTGTGGTAATTACTTTGGAAAAGAAAGGGTATGATGCATTGTTAGGAAGAGGTTGGCTGGTGGCAACAAAGGCCACCCATAATTGGAAAAAGAATACCCTATCCATAGAGGTAGACGGGAGAAAGTACACAATAGATCTGAGGAATCAGTAGGTAAGTTAGGATCTCATATCCGGGAGATGAGAAGGAAGGAGCGGAACCAGACGAAGAGGGAGTGCTCTGGCTAGGGGAATGTTCAGAAGACGAAACTAGTTCCCTCAACGGTCTGTTTCACTAGCAGATGGGAGACTATGAGGTATTGTAGCCAGAGTGCAATATGTTGCAAGTCCAAGACGCAGATTCAGAGGAAAATTACCCTGAGGGGTATAAGGAATACAAGGAGGGCACGACAACCATCAATAACAAACCAACACACATATTTGGTGGAAAGATAGAATACAAGGAGGCCAAACTGCAAACAATAAAACTGGGTGAGAAGGATGAACCCAAGGAAATCTTCATAGGGCACGATTAGGACCCAGTATTGAAGGGAGCAGCATTTAAAATCTTTCTTGAATACAAGGATGTAATCGCATGGACATATAAAGACTTAAAAGGAGTACCACCAGAGTTGTGTGTCCATCGGATACCGTTGATAACAGGAGCAAGTCCGGTGCGTAGGTGACCTTACCGCATGAACAAGAACTACACTGCCAAGGTTCAGGAGGAAATCAAAAAAATGCTAGAAGCAGGAATCATATTCAAGGTACAAACCAGTTATTGGGTGTCTCCTATAGTCATATCACTGAAGAAGGACGGGATCCAAATCCGGATATGTCTGGACTTCAGGTGCTTGAATACGGTAACTATAAAAGATCCCTTTCCTATTCCTTTCACAGATAGTATCCTAAAAGATGTAGTCGGCCATGAAATATACTCCTTCATGGACGGGTTTTTCAGGCTATAACCAGATTAGCATTGCAGAGGAGGATAAGCTAAAAACCACATTTGTAGTGGAAGATGGGGTGTATGCTTACAATAGAATGCCCTTTGGATTGTGCAATGCACCAACCACCTTCCAAAGAATCATATTGCATATCTTTCATGGCATGTCAGTGGGGAATTTCAGAGCTTTTCTGGATGACTGGTCAGTTTATAAGCACCGCCTCAAGATCATTGGTGAATGCATGGATCGGTACAGAAGGGCCAGGCTAGCCTTGAATCCAAAAAAATGTAGATTCATGGTTCCACAAGGCAGACTTCTAGGCCATATAGTATGCAAGGAAGGATTGAAAGCAGATCCGGACAAGATCAGGGTAATTCTTGGGACATGTGGGGTACTACAGAAGATTTATAAAAGGATTTGTTGGAGTATCTCTATCCTTAGAAAAACTTACCAGGAAAGGAGAGTGGTTTTGCTGGGAGAAGGAATAGGAGGAGGCCTTCCAGGAACTAAAAAAGATACTAGTAGGTGCTCCAATTCTCATATACCCGGATTGGGACAAGAACTTTCACGTCCATGTGGACGCTTCTAACTATGCAATAGGAGCCACCCTGGCACAAACGGGGAAGGACTAGACCATCCAGTGTACTTTGCGAGCAGGCTATTATCAAAAGCGAAGCAGAATTACAGTACCACAGAAAGAGAAGCACTAGGTATGGTTTATGCAGTCTAGAAATTTAGACATTACCTATTAGCTACTCCTTTCAAATTTTTTGTTGATCATCAAGCACTCATGTATCTCGTGAATAAGCCTGTAATCCAAGGGAGAGTAAGCAGATGGCTAATCCTCCTGCAAGAATTTACTTTTAAAATTATAGTCTGGCTTGGAAAAAGTCATGTAATAGCAGATCAATTATCAAGAATCAAGTCAGGGGAAGCCCCTGGAAGTGGAATAAATGAGGATTTCCCTGATGCCCACCTATTTCAAATTGCTATATTACCTCAATGGTATGAAGGGATAGGACAGTACCTATCAACAGCTACATTTCCAAGAGAAATGCCACTAGCAGAAAGGAGAAAGATTGCACTCAAGAGCGGGACATTTCAATTAATAGAGGGATAACTATACAAGATGGGGCTAGACGGGATTTTAAGGAGATGTGTGATGGAGGAAGAAATCTCCAGAGTCCTTAGAGAATCACATTAAGGGTTGGGGGGAGGCCACATGGGGCCTGATGCAACACCCCGGAAAGTAGTGTTGGCAGGACTTTGGTGGCCCACAGTATATACAGATGCTAGGGAATGGGTCCTAAGCTGTGATACGTGTCAGAGGCCAGGGAAACCCCTGAAAAGAGACTTCATGCCATTGTTTCCGTCCCAACCACAAGAATTGTTTGAGCGATGGGGGTTGGACTTTGTAGGGCCCCCTCCCCGTCAGCAATAATCACAGATGCAGATACATAGTGGTAGCAACTGAATACCTTACAAAATGGGCCGAGGCACAAGCACTCCCAGACAACACAGCTCTCAGTACTGCAAAATTTCTCTATGAACAAATAATAACAAGATTTGGCATACCACTACAGCTCACGAGTGACAGAGGGGTACATTTCGTGAATCAAACAATCAGAACAATGACAAATGAGTACAAAATTTTTCACTCATTTTCCAGTCCGTACTATCCAAGGGCGAATGGCCAAACAGAGGTCACACAAAATATTGGTATCAATTCTATACAAGACTTGTGGAGTTGAAAAGGAAGATTGGGGGGAAAGACTACCAGCAGTTCTGTGGGCATACAAGATGACCTACAAAGCCACTACTGGGCACACACCCTTTCACTTAATGTACGAGCAAGAGGCTGTGATGCCTATGGAATATGGAGTACCCAGCTTGAGAATGGCAGTTGAGCACAGATTACGAGATACAGAAAGTCTAAAGGAAAGACTCGGTACTAAAGCTGGATGAAAGGAGGACACTCGCCCAATGGGCCACCCAGGTGGCACAAGAGCGACGAAAATTTTGGCACGACAAACACTTGAAAAAAATGAATTTTAAACGTGACCAGTTGGTGCTCAAGTTCAATAGAAAAAATGAAATTAAGCCAGGCAAGTTAAAAGTACGCTGGTTGGGACCCTACAAAGTTACTGAGGTAAGGGATAATGGAGCTATAAAATTATCCACATTGGATAATAATCCCTTAAAACACTTAGTCAATGGATTGAAATTAAGGCTGTATAATAAAAAAAAGAGATACATCCTATATGCCGCTTAGACATAATGGAAGAAATAAAAGAAAAAGCGAAAAATCCTATGGGAAAAATAATAAAAGTAAAACCTAACACCCATGGGTCTTATAAAAGACTTAGTTGTGGCAGCCCAAATCACACCACACTATACGGGCAAAAGGACAGGGAAGGGGAAGGTACGGGTTTACAGGCCGTATGAACTCAGAGCAAGGGGCGTACGAGGACAAGCCAGCCCGAGTATAGAGGGGAGGCAAGCCATACATAAGACCGTACGCTCGAGCACAGAGTGGAGGCAGGCTGTATGAAGGCGCCCAGGCACAGAGCAAAAACAGGCCGTACGGAAGGTCGTACGAAGACGCCCAACAAAGGGGAGGCACACCATATGGAAAGTCGTACGAAGGCACCTGAAGGGGAGACATGTCGTACGGAAGGTCGTACAAAGGCGAGAGATATCAAAGGGCAGTCTGCAAACCGTACGGGAGGCCATACCAAGGCGCAAAGAACAGGCAGGCATATTAAATTCCTTGGCCTTACGGAGTATAGGGTCATGCATCGTACGGAGTTGGAGTTGGAAAGTGTCAAGAGGACGGGCATCAAAACTAAAAGGGGTGTCGTCCAACAAGAAGACCGTATGCCTGGGAGCAGGAAGACCCCACGCCGTGTTGGGCCGTACAAAGAGAGGGAACCATACACAAAACGCTTGGTGCAAAATAAGTTATAAAGGCATACGGCGGTTGATCAGAGACCATAAGATGGTAAAGATAAGTGTTGGGACCCGAGCAAAGGAAAAATTATTGATTCCAAGCAGAAAAATCCATCCTTACAGGTGAGAAAGGTAACAAAGATGACAAGCAAGAAGGATAAAGGGAACATCATGGGAAGGACTACTGCTGTCAATATCAGTTTTGAGAGTGTAGTAGGAAGTGGATGCTGCGCCTGGTGGGAAAATGCAGAAGACAAACACACTCTGAAAGAAGCCTTACGCAAAGCAGAGGTAGACAAAATAATTTTTATGCCCATTTTTTATTTAAAATAATTTGAATCTATATTGCGAACTATGGTGGCTGGTTATGATAGATAGGCTCACAATTCTATCATCCGGTATTCCCATCAAACTATAACCATCTCTTACTCTGCCAAGGAAATAAACAAGGTATTTGGAATACCCAACCGGGGATAGGAACTCACAAAATCCCCAATGGCAATGGAGGAAAAGAAGTGGTTGGAATTAATGTGTAGGAAGGATCTCACCAAACAAGAATGGGGAAGCATTCTCAGCAAAAAGAACAGCAGGGGCCTAAAGAAAATTTTCATAGCTAGTGAAGAATGGCGATGCATTGTGGACATGGTGAAAAGTAAACTTATTGCCAGAAGTCGCACATCAGATATTGCCCTCTGGATTTTACCAGTAGTGGATGGTCTGAACAGGGGACAGGTGTACCACTGGGCGCAGTTTCTTTCAGAACGGTTACAAGAATTTATGGAGCTAAAGCATAAGGCATTTTATATACCATAGCATTATTCTTGGAGGCAGTTCGCACCCAGGTGGAGGCTGAACATAGAGGAGGGCTAGTTCCGGCCAACAAGGCGGAACCTTACAAACCATCCATGACATATTGGGTTCACTTGGACACCTTTGGCACAGCATCAGGGGGAGGAGAACCACGGAAAAAGAAACCAAGACAGGCAGTAACAAAACGTCAAACAGCATCCATTGAGGGTTCAAGCGAGGAGGAGGTCGGAGGGGACAGTTTAGAAGAAGATGAGGCTAGTACAGATACATCTTCAGACTCCCAGTATGAGGAGATCCGTTTTGGCCACTTGAAGGGCACACCCGGAGATATTACTTTTTTACCACAAGTAGATGGCCCATGGCCAAGAGGAGTACCTAAATATGCACAGATTCACAAAACCACCAACAATAAGGAGGAAGGAGTCCGTACCATTCCTAGTACAGGAGTCTGTACCATTCCTAGTATGGAAGGCAGCCGTACCATTCCTAGTACAAAAGCTCCTAGTATGGGAGGCATCCATACCGTTCCCAGTACAAAGGAAGTGGAGATGTTGGCACCAAGACAGACACCCCAACAGAAGAAGGGAAGCCCAGCATTGAAGTAGAAGGATGAGGAGATCCGTTTTCGCCACTTGAAGGGCACACCCGGAGATATTACTTTTTTACCACAAGTAGATGGCCCATTGCCAAGAGGAGTACCTAAATATGCACAGATTCACAAAACCACCAACAGTAAGGAGGAAGGAGTCTGTACCATTCCTAGTACGGAAGGAGTCCATACCATTCCTAGTACGGAAGCTCCTAGTACGGGAGGCATCCATACCATTCCCAGTAAGGAAGGGTGGAGATGTTGGCACCAAGACAGACACCCCGACAGAAGAAGGGAAGCCTAGCATTGAAGTAGAAGGAAGCGGACAGCAGAAAATCCCTACATGGGGAGCCACAAGACTTTCCTTACCTAGCGTAGCCAACCTGGTTCCTGGAGACCAGCAGACTCGTACGAAGGTCATAGACCTCAGAGGGCAGCAAACGTGTGGACACAAGATACGACTCCACACACCACAGGGTATAGAAGTGGCCCACACGGTTGTCTTGGTGGTGCAGGCTGCGGAAAAAATGACTACTAAGAGAAAGGAAGATACACAGGGTGAGAAGGCTGGGCAAGACACAGTTCTGGAAGAAGCAGATAGGCTGCTTGCGGAGGTTGGGATGGTATCACCACCCTCACCACCGCTCATAGAAATAGAAGAAGAGAACATAACAGGAATACAAAGAAAGACAGGGAACTGTTCCAAATTGACATCATTAGAAGATAAAGCAACAAGATTCCTTAAAGAGTTGCTAGCTATGGAGCACACCACTAAGGAAATCATACAGCAGGCCAAGAGCCAAAATATGGAAGCCATAGTTAGAGCAGCAGAGTCCTTAGCAACATTCATGAAGGGAAAATGTCATACAGATTGGAGCCTACTCCAGCAGAGTGGATACAAACAAGGAGAAATAACTAAAATCTAGACAGGCCCATGCATCATAATGCAGGAATAGGAGCAGCCACCCCTCATGCACACACTTATCCAAATGGAGGTGGCTTTCAAGAGGACATACTTGGAACTTCAACAAGAAAAGGACCTGACAAACCAAATGAGGAAGGATTGGGAAGAGGAAAAAGTTATGTGGGAAGCTAAATGGAAGATCGAACGAGCTGGTCTGGAAGAGAAAGTAGTAGCAGTTGAAGCCAAAAAGATGGATGCATTACGAGTGCTCCACGGAGTTCGGGTCAAGCAGAAGGCCGCTAAATGAGATCTCCTACGCATCCGGGAACAAGCTCCAAGTCCAGGGATGTCTTCACAACCCAACTCTGAAGTCTGATTTTCTTTTTGTATTGCAGTCGTCTGGAAGACGAAATTTTTGGGGGGGGGATATATGTAATACGGAATAAAGTCATTTTGTATTAAGACTTAGTTATGTTTTTTCGGGAGGGTAGTTAGAAGCGAGGAGATGTGTTCGTTGGTTTCCCCAACCAACCGACTATTATATAAGTACTTTGGTTTATTGTACTGGATTTCATGGTTTTGTTGGTAAGAAATAGAGAAATAAACATTTTCCTCGCCATCTTGGTATTTTGGTATGGCACTCTGTGCATTCCATTGGTATTGGTAATAATTATCTTATTGGTAGATGTCGTGTTGGTATCATTGACTTTATATTGTGTTGTTTTGTACCTTGTGCATTGTTAACCACTCTACAGCACGGAAAGGAACCATCCGAATAGACATATGGTGAATGGTATTGTAACAATACTCACATAGATAAATCCACTTCACCCATGCTCTCTGTTGAGAAGACACATAATTCCGAAGATAGCCCTCCAACCACTTATTAACAATCTCAATCTGACCATCAGTCTGAGGGTGGTAACTAGTACTGGGAGTCAACTCCATCCCACACAACCTAAAGAGCTCCTACCAAAAATGACTCATAAAACGACTATCTCGGTCACTTATTATATTACGGGGTAAACCATGCAATCTGAACACCTCCCAAAAAATAAATCAGCAACCTGCATCGCTGAGAAAGTGGTTGTAATCGGAAAGAAGTGGGCATAATTTGTAAGCCGATCCACCACCACATAAATGCAATCCCTACCCTGAGCTTTAGGCAAGCCCACAATAAAGTCCATAGAGATGGATTCCCATTTCCACTCAGGAATGGGCAATGGCTGCAGTAACCCTGCTGGATAAGTGTGCTCCTGTTTGTTATGCTGACAAACAGAACACTCTCTGCCATACTGTTGCACATCAAACTTCAGGCCTTTCCAAGTGAATCTCTCCCGTACCTGCCTATAGGCTTTAAAGAAACCCGGATGCCCTGCTAAGGGAGAATCATGGAAAGCTCTCAACACCACCGGACGAACACCCGATCCTGGAACCAACCACACTCGTTCCTTGTAAATGATCAACTCATTCACAAGTGTATACCTGTTGTCCTTTATGGTCCCATCAATAAAACTAGCAGCCCACTGATCCCTAGCATACTCTGCAATAATTAAGTGCCTCCAATCCTCAGATATGGTTGTCATAGCACCCAAGTGAGGCCTCCTAAAAAGTGCATCAGCAACCACATTCTGAGTACCCTTGATATAGGAGATATCAAAGTCATAGGACTACAGTTTACTAACCCACTTCTGTTGTCTCTCATTAAGATCACGTTGTCCCATGAAGTACTTCAAGCTATTATGATCGGTTTTGATACAGAATTTACTACTGACCAAATACTGTCTAAATTTAGCCAAAGCATGCATAATGGCTAACATCTCCTTATCATAAACACTAAAGATCCTCTCAGGACCCCGAAGCTTCCGACTCTCAAATACAATAGGATGGTGATCCTGAGAAAGTACCGCCCTAATGCCCTCACCTGAAGCGGCACAATGCAGATCAAAGGGCCTAGAGAAATCCGATAATGCCAAAACCGAGCATGTTGTCATGATCAACTTGAACTTCTCAAAATACTCTTGTGCCTGAGAAGTCCACTCGAAGGCACCCTTGCGGGTCAAATCAGTCAAGGGAGCTGCATGTCGTGAAAACCCCGCAACAAATCTGCGATAGAAAGCACACAACCCAATGAACCCCCTGAGCTGTGTCAAACTCTTAGGAATCGGCCAATCCAGGATAGCTCGGACCGTATCTGGGTCCATACGTACTCCCTCTGAATTGATAATGTGACCAGGATATAGCAACTCAGTCATCCCCAAGGCGCATTTAGACTCCTTCGCATATAAAGAAGCCCTATCCAAAATATCCAACACAGTGTCCAAGTGAGCAAGATGATCATCCCATGTCTTGTTGTAAATCAAGATGTCGTCGAAGAAAACCAGAACAAACCTCCTCAACTAGCTATGGAAAACTCTGTTCATAGTAACCTGGAAGGTGGCTGGAGCATTAGTCAAGCCAAAGGGTATGACTAAGAACTCGAAATGTCCACAATGACATCGGAAAGCTATCTTTTCTATATCCTCCTCCCGCATCCGGATATGATGGTAATCGGATCTCAAATCGATTTTAGAGAAGTAACATGCCCCACCCCATGCAACTCATCTATAAGCTCATCAATACGCGGAATTGGATACCTGTTCTTGATGGTCCTCCGATTCAGCATCCTGTAATCTATACACATCCTGAGGGTACCATCCTTCTTCACTAGAACCACTGAAGAAGCAAAGGGTGATTTACTAGGCCTAATATGCCCCATGGAAATTAGCTCCTGGATAGTCTTCTCTATCTCATCCTTCAGGTGCTTAGGATGCATGTAAGGAGTAATCATGATGGGCTTAGTGCTCTCCTCCAACTCAATAATGTGGTCTATACCCCTATCAGGAGGTCTACCATGTGGTAAATCACTAAACACTTTGGAGTGTTTAGTTCTCAATTCTTGTATCTCAGGGTGATAAACTGATTTCCCTGACTCTTCAATGGTGGGTAAAATCCTACACTTTGTTGCCCACTCAACTGCATCATGTTGAATGAGACGCTGTATCCGTCTAAGGGACATTGTCCTCAAGTTCTCTCGGATTGCCTTGAGTATGTGTTTCTTGCCATCTACCTCAAACTTCATCTCCATATCTTTGAGGCTGAGATAAAAAGCCTCAATAGAATGTAACCAACTCATGCCCAAGACTAAATCGATGCCACCAATGTCAACCACATAGAAATCAGCTTTGAACTCAGTTATTCAGTCTCATGGGAAGATCGGGAATTATTCTGTCACACTTCAAAGTATAACCATCTGCCACCTTCACCCTAATGCCCTCAAACTCCTCAGTTTGTATTCCCCTCTTAGAGACCAATCGTGAATCAATAAAGTTGTGTGTAGCCCCTGTATCCGATAGGGCAATGACCCACTGCCCTGCTAAGAGGCCTCTCATCCTAAAAGAAACCTCTTCATGCATGCTAGAAAGATATACAACCTTAAGGTGGGAATCCTCTTCCACCTTCTCACTGTTACATGTCTCTTCTAAGCCATCCTCTTCCAAATCAATTTGTCCTTCAAAATCAGCATGGTGTTCATCTTCATAATACCATTCCATGAGCCTATTCCTACCTTTACGCTTCAATGGGCATTCATGTTTTTCGTCATAAGGACCCCTGCAATAGAAACACAATCTCCTCCTCAAATCACTAAGTGTTTTAGGATCTAGAGGTCCTGACACTGGTTTCTTGAATTATGGTCCATCATTCCTTTGTGGGACAGCCTTGTCATCATAAGAGTAATTTGATAGTCTAGGAGGAAATTTATTGCGTGAAGCTGAAAACTCCAAATCTCTAGCCTTTTTCATAGCTAACTGCAATGAATTAGGGTCAAATGACTTGACCCAACCCCTAAGAGGTTCCACTAACCCCTCAATGAACAGGATGACACGCCTCCTCTCTGATATGTCATATACCATAACTGAAACCTTTTGAAACTCACCAATAAAGGTCTCTAGTTTGCCTGTCTGTTTGAGCTGTGCGAGCTCTCTGAAGTAGGACTCCGGGTCCTTCCTGTCAAATCTCTCCACTAACCCATCCACAAAGTCCTGATAGGTTACAATCTGATCATGGTGTAACGCTACCAACCCATGGTGCCACCAATCATGAGCTAAGCCATCAAGATGCAAACAGCAAATCGAATGGCGTCCTCCTCGGACATAGGACGCAAAGAAAGGTATGTATCCAGCTTGTGTATCCAAGCTCTGGCAGTCATCTTGTCACTCCCATCAAAATGTATTAATGTCAGCTTGCTGGTTGCTTGCTTGAGATCCTGATTTGTATGCATGTGACGCCCATTTGTTCTTCCCTTGGAGCGTTCTCGTTTCTGAGTCATGAAACGATCGAAATTAAGATGTTGCTTTACTTCAGGAGGTAAAGCATCCCACTCAATATGCAAAGCCAAAATGTCTTCCGTAAAGGAAGCCTTGTCTGCCTCTGGTCTCAAGAAGTTAGGACGCAAAGGCCTATCCTGTGTACTTGTCAGATCTATCCTGGACCTGTGTGAACTAGCTGAAACACTCCTCCGATCTTTGTCCCTGCCCTGATCCCGAGGCAAGGTAATACGCTGCAAGGTATCTGAAAGATTCTGCAAAACTGTAGCCATCTGTTGTTGGCCAGCTGCCAACTCTTGCTGACTGCAAGTAATATTCCTGAATACCATAGTTGACTCTCTGTCCTCATCATTACCTGTATTATCTGGGATCTTGTCTCCCATATTTCCCTGATCCATGTCACCAGGTGGTGATGAATTATGGCCCCTGCAAGTGTAATGATAACCCTGTCTGAATCTATCACCATCCATAATTCAGACCCACTTTTCCCTACAGGCTAGCAAGATATTTGCTCTGATACCACTGTGAAGAGCCTACCTGGCTCTTACTTGTAATTTCAATTCAAATTCACTTCACAAGATAATGCAAACTATACTTCTCTTTTGAAAAAACAAATATATAACTTTTTTAAAACATTTTCCAATATATAAAAGTCAAATAGCAATTTCGCTAGGAAAAGCTTAACTCCTTTGAAAACAATTACCAAAGACTATATCAAATAGTACGGCATTACAATCATCGATCATAAACTAGAGTGATTATAAATGCTACCTTGTATTACTCCAAGTAACTGCTGGCCGCACTATTCATGTATTAGCCTCAACATCCACATATAGCTCGGTATTCATTGCCTCTGCCATGCGTTTAATGTAGAAGTCGCTGGTAACACTAAGGCGGTTGGAGCTATGGAAGAAAGGTGACGCCAAGGCAGAAATCAACTCCTTCCACCCGCAAAGCAATGTTCTCATATTTTAAACCGCAGCCTCCTCTATAATTAACGCAACCAAAACACATTGCAATCTCTCACAAGAAACGTCACCCTTACACAATTCACTGGACAATCAGAAGTCCAATTCAAAGTGCCAAAACCGCTCCATCGAATTTACAATTCGATAAGCATACTATTTCTTCAAACCCTCAAACCAGTTCTTCATTCAAGAAATTCATAAATATGCATAAGATGATCTTTCTCAAGTGTTTTGAAAATCTTATATGAAAGCTCAATCTTCTTCTACAAGGCTCGAAATTCATATCTTCAAGCATACACTTCAAATAATTTAAAAGCTCTCCTTATAAATTAGGATATAAGAAGCATAATTATATTCAAATTTAATAACCATAAAGTTTCATATAAACATAAGATATCATTAACGTTAATGATATAACTTATAACTCCATCATTAATTAAATAAGGAAGACTAAATTCATCACCCTGATCTCACTCCGAAACACACTAACACTGAATCACTAAAATGCATCATCCCAAAATAGAAACTGGCACAAGGTGACTTACCCAAAATAGTAAGTCCTCACCGACAGACCCTCAAAACAAAGCATTAGCCCACGAGGGTCGCAATGATGGGCTAACAATCTTGTCCCCCTGACAACTGCTAAATCGGGGACATCACAGATGGGGTGTCTTGTATCCTCCGTCCTAGGCCCAAGAGCAGATACACTATTCCTCTTGGCTCCATGAGGCCTTGTGCTCTTCCAATGGAGTGGGGTACCTAGTGAGGTATTAGACCCGTTATTCCCTTATCTCGGTTGTCTCCATCCTAAGTCCAATCTTTCATCTTCCTTTTACAAGTACACGATGATAGTAGGATAAGCATACAATCGGGTGCCCTAGCAGCACTACTCCTCCAAGCCCAAAGGCGGTCCTATGCCCCTCTGCCCTTATTCTGACTCTCTTGGTCCTTTCCTTGAGGTGGGGTACTTGGAAGAGGGCTCTCTCACCATTCGCCTTTTGCATACCCATCTAGGTCTCTTAAAGTACTTGAAGAATCCGTATTAATCAGACATTGCAACCAGTAATTGCAAAATAAATAAATATGAGAGATACACAGCAATGTATTATGTTATTGTATTCAACTGATCATATACATATACAGCACAGCATATAATTGATAAAATATCCAAGACTCATACAAAATCGTTAATATCTGATTGGTTGTTGAGTGTTAATAGTTTTCTTTCTTACTTAAGTCGTGTCTTCTATCTCCTTCAGAGTATTTTAATATTATTTGAGCGATCCTTGTTGTAATCGATTGTTGATGCCTTGATTGTGTGTTCTTCGATATTTATATCTATCGATGGGAGGGGATGTCTTTATAGGGAGGTGTTCCTTATAACCATATCTTTTGATGACCAACATTAACTAAAATTAAAACACACCCTTTCAATTTGACTTAACTTGATCTTCATCTAATTAGGAGTCTTTATTTAATTAACATTCCTTAATATCGATTTAGCTTCGTGAATTGCTAATACTTCCTTGGTCAATCCTCTATAATATACAATCGCCATTTTTTCTGTGTCCATCAATTTATCCACTCGGTGATCACTTGATGTTACCTATGATTGGTTTGCTAATAGTCGAAATATCGCCGATAAGACAACTTATCACAATAAGTTATGCCCGGTGATAATATATGTAACTTTATTGCTCAAAATACCGTTGATATTTTGAGATTTTATCGCAAAGAAAAACACAACTTATCGCCAATATTTTGGCGATAAGTTGCCAAAATATCAGTCGCAAACCGCTAATAGGGACTGACGGCCCAAAAATCATTCATTTGAAATTTTCTAATTTGCAAAGTGGTGTTTGGGAGAGGAAAAAGGGTTGGAAGGAGAAAAAAACATGATTTGCAGAGTTTTAGAGCAATTTGCTATGGATTTGAAGTGGATTCGAAGAGATTTTTCAAGTAAAATCGGATTCACAAGTAAGTTTTCAAAATTCTTTTTCTTTTTCTTAAATCATTTTGTCTTGTCTTTGTTGCATCTAAGTTTATGCAAACTCTATAATAGAATTTCCAATGTACTCTAAATTGTTTCAGAGCGTAATGAACAAGATCTAACAACAATTTTAGCAATTTTTGTAAAAAATTTCATAGTTTTCTCAAAAATTTCTTATTTTCTTAAAAATTTCAAACCCTAACACTTTTTTTTTTCAAGTTTCAATTATGTTTAAAATTATTTAAAGTTTTAAACGAATTTAGTTTGTTTGCTAAATTTCTTTTTTAGATATAGTATATTAATTTGTGGTTTCAACTTGTATGTGTAGGTTGAAATTTCATTAAAATGGCATATAGGGATACATCCACAACTGGGTCAGCTGCAGGGTCTTCCAGTGCCCTACTAGACGCATGTCCATCTGGATATGTAGGCACACGTCCTAAAGGGGCTAGAGATAAGGCTTCGAAGTATGCCTTTGAAGGACCCGGATTTAATACTGTGATTTGTATAAAATGTGAAAAAATAATTAGTCGAATCATATCTCGTTTGAAATACCACCTTGGAGGGATCACAAAGCATGACACAAGGGTTTGTGACAACACCACAGAAGAAATAAAAAGAGAGATGAATGCCTTGCTCACTACCCAAGAAGAGAAAAAAATGCAAAGGGAAAGGGGAAAATTAGCCATGAGGGCAGCCATTTCTGAATCTCAAGGTATCCCACTATGTCTCCTTTTTAAGACCGGTTGTAGAGGATTGGGTGAGACCGGTTGTAGAGGATGCAAAAAAGATAACAAAATACATCTACAATCACCCTTGGGTTCTCCGCTTGATGAGAGAACACGCCCAAGGGAAGGAGTTGGTTAGAGCGGGAGTCACAAGGTTTGCAACAATTTTCTTAACGTTGCAAAGTATTATTGCTTCTTTGACAGCTTTGAAGCAAATGTTTGTGAGTCAAGCATGGCTAGACTCGAGTTCTTCAAAGAAGTCTGATGGAGAAAGTGCTACAAAAATTCTGAAGGTAACTTGGAAACTTCAAAAGTTGAATATTTAATTTTTTTGTATTCAAGAATCAAGTCTTTCGTTATTAATTTGTAACCCTAGTCTCTAATGATTAATGATAATCTTTTTCTACTTTTCAATTATAGGTGTCGGAGCCCTTGGTTAGAGTTCTTCGCTTGGTAGAGGGGATCAAACCGCAATGGGGTATCTTTATAAGGCCATGGATAAGGCCAAAGAGGCTATCAAAAATTACTACAAGAGGGACGGAAATCCTCAAATTTGACCCCATATGGGAAATTATTGATAAGAGGTGGAACAATCAGCTCCACCAACCCATTCATGCGGCGGGTTACTTCCTCAACTCTCATTTTCACTTCTCTCCATCCTACTCGGATCCCAAAGGAGAGGTCATGGAGGGCAAAGGATGGTACCCAAGGTTGAGGTGAGAGACCTCATTGTGGCCAAATTGGAAGTGTACCAGAATGCAACAGGCAAGCTATTCTTTTTAGACTTGGCAAAGAGAGGAAGAAACACTCAAACCCCAGGTACAATATTTGGATTTTCGGAGTCTTTCACATGCATGATAAGTAGATAAAAACTAAGTTACTAAAATATGTTTTCACCTTGCTTTCTAACTCTTTAATATATTTTTTTGCAGATGCTTGGTGGTGAAATTGGGGTGGAAATGTCCCAAATCTGCAAAGACTTGTCATCAGAATCTTATGCCATCCTTGTAGTTCATCCAGTTGTGAGCGCAATTGAAACTTGTTCGAGGCCATTCACACAAAAAAGAGGAACAAATTAGCACAGAAACGCCTCAATGACCTTGTCTTTGTGCAATATAACCTTTGCGTGTAACAAAGGCAGTGGGAACACCAGTTGGTCCACTTGATTTGGATGACATAGATCCATATTGTGATTGGACATCACAAGAACAACCTTCATTGTTCACAAAGGATGAGATCTACGATTTGGAGAGGTAGGCATGGAGGAGGGTGGATTCGCAGTGGGATTGGACGACATTCAAGAGGATGAGGACATTGAGGAGGATTCAGATGATGAGGAGTCGTTGCCAGTGTCAGCACCATCTACATCCAAGATGGAGGTCGAGTCACAGCCAGTTGTGCAGAGGGAGGAGGCACAGCCACAGCCACAGCGGACTTCTAGGGCTAGACCCCCTACCACTCTAGTAGTTTTTACTAGAGTTGTTAGGAAGAGGAAGAGGAAGATGTACACTATTTTGATCTTGTACTTGTATTTACTTATAGTTTTACAAAGAAAAATTGCTATTTTTAGTTTGCTTCAGAGTTCAGACTATCAGACTATGGCTACTAGCCATCAACATTCCACATAAGGATGCGATTTTTTGTACCCTATTTGCATTTATATATATCTAGACTCAGCTTGTTTGGTTTGTTTACTCATTTACTGAGTCATTAGATGCATCTCCTCATTGAATTTTACAAAAAAATGCATTTCTAATTAAATTTAAGCAATTTATTAAGTTCTCAATATTTTCCCGATAAGTTGCCGATTTATCTACGATATTTTCCCGATATTAATTTTTGCCCTTGGTGATAAGTTGCTGATAACAATATTTTGAACTATGGCTGATACTGTGATACTAGATTGGATTCTTTTCAAGGAGTGCCGTACTACTTCTTCACATTAAAATCTTTTCTTGGTATGATTGGCTATAGAAAATTGTGAAGTCTTACAGAGTAAGACAATTTTCTAAATCGTTTTGCTAATTTGATTCCTTCATGGACGGGGTAAGACAATTTTCTAAATCTTTTTGCTAATTTGATTCCTTCATGGACGGGGTCGTGACAATGTTTCAGCATCATGAAAAACAATTTGGTACAGTATCAGCATTTCTAGTCCCATCATCTTTTTCCTAACAAATGTAAACAGATTTTCCACAGGAGTTCTCCAAGCCTTAGGATGGGAAAGAAAGGCCTTTAGAGCACATTTTACATTTTTTTCCAGAATGGAGGTCTTTGACAAAGATGTCAATTTTGAAATTTTCTGGATCTTGGCATGAAAGCGTGTATGTATATGTATAGCTTATTCCTAAGTGCATGCTAACCTGCCACTTCTTGTGCTTATCATTACACTTCTATAAATGTCCAAACTAACAGAAGATGCACATCATGTGTGTTTGCGTGGCAGGCACTTATCTCCCCAGGCTCTTTCTTCTCTCAGATCAATCTGCTTTTTTCTAAAATACAAACAGTATAACACTAAAAAAGCATAAAGGTGTCTCAATTTAGCTGGCCAGTTCTCTTATAGATTTACAGTCCACTGCCAACATAACGGAGCTGCATATACTAAAATGACACCCTACACAATGCTAAGATCATAAATTCCATGTTGATGCATTTTTGTTTACAGGATACCCTTCAATAAAACCCCACAATGATAAATTAATAAAATCATATATCTGCTACTGTTTAGTAAACCATATAAATGTCAAGATATTTTCTTGAATTGAAGTGCAAAAGGTTTGGACACTTACTGTTTCTTTTGCAGCTGCAATGGCAAGAACACCTGCACCCATTTCTATTTCTTGCAAACCAATAACCACAATAGTAGCTTCTGAGGCTGGAGATGCCAGCCAACACCTAAGCGAATCAAAAGAAGCTCTTCCTTGACTTACATTCCAAGTGCTGGCCAATATCTTTATATGTTCTTTCCTTGTGTAAGCTGGTTCCATGTCAATCAGTTTAGATCTTAGGACGCTTTCAAAGGGACTCGATAATGCCACATTCCATCCACGAATGCCACCATGGGCAGCCAGTGTAAAAATGTGGTCACTACTTACAGCCATTTGATGAACAGTTGAACTATGTGCCAACCATTCTTTCAACACCTTTCCACTCCGTTCAATGATCTGCACCCTTCCATCTGCATATCCAATCCACAATCCTGCCCTGAAAGCACACAAACAATGGATGCCTCCATAAGTATTCTGAAATTCTTTAAGTTGATTGCCCTGGTGATCCCAACGAACAAGTGACCCATTAGCATAGCTGGTCCAGACAGTTCCATCCACAGATGCCACCATAGCCTGAATTTTTCTATTATCATCCAAAAATGGACCGCCTAATGAGGCTCGAACTGCATCTGCAGCACCTAAAAGTGCATTCTTTGAACGTTGCAAAAAAGTCAAGGTTCCTTGAATTTTCTCTTTCTTGGGGAACTTGCTAAAATTCATCTTCATCTCACTGTCCAATGAAACAGCTTGACCTGGCAAGAGATCTGAATTTAAGAATTCTGGTAGTGCATCTGATCCAAACACCTTGAGAACTTCCTTTGCTCGGGCATCCCTGCACAACAAGTACAAACAATGTAGTCACCTGGAGATATGAGATGTAGATACAGGGGCAGGGATGTTATTTTGATACAGGGGGTGGGTGTTTATAAATAAGTGTATGACTGTAATAGCTTCAAAAAGGAGATATAAGTACATGTGAGGACATGGGTTCCCATCTCTAAACCCAAGTTTCCTGGTGACTATAATTAAAAATCACTTTACAAAGCTAGCTGAAAAAGCAGCTCTGTTAGCTTTGCATATGCCCTCAAACTTTAACAGGAAATATAAATTCTGGGTCAAATTTCCTAATTCCCTCAAATTACTAGATAAATATGCACTCATCATGCATCTAAGAAAAGAGAGGTTTATACCAGAGCGCCACAGAGTATAATCCTCCACTCCAAATTCTGCCATCTGAATGATTGTATATCAAAAACCTTATATCCGTACTTAGAATAGAAGCACCAATAGCAGTAAGTCGACTTCTCAGGTCAATACAGCAGCCTTCTATCCAGTCAGATGTATTACGGTGCTTTTCCAAGTTACTGTAAATAGCCATTTTGAGATCCTCCCATGCCCACACTCTAATACTGCCAGCTTCTGACCCTGTCCATAGCTCACCTGGACGAAATATGAATTTTCTGTTATTTAATATGCATTTTCTCAGCTTTTGAAACAAACGAAATCCAAGCTATTGTACTCATTCAATAACCCAATATTTATAACTTCTGCAACATTTCACAAAGAAAAACAAAATTAATACTCACAACATAAAGAAAAAATATATGTAGATACCAACAACCTATAGGCTATATTCTATATCTATTAGAATGAGTAGCTCATTTTCTTTTGTTAACATCAACAATCCACTTCTTGCAACCAACTTGCTGCTGCACAATTTCTAATCAAAGAAGCAGTGATAAAAGTGGACAACATTGAGCTCATTATGCATAAAGTTATTTTTTAAAACAGTATTTGGATAAGTCAGATAATTGATGCTATTAACTTTTGATAATTCCTTACAAATAGCCAGTGGTCCAAAAACAACCAATGTACATTTCCCTGGAAGCATGGCCATGAATGGACAAACACATCCAGACTCAGCAAAATATAAGAAACAATATGAGCTTTTAACTTCAAAACTAAGAATGTTTTGATATTTCTTCACACATTCAATGCAAGAAGCAATAGGGTAGACTCTACTAATGACAAAAAACAAAATATAAAGTGCAATTGATATTTCACTTTCCTAGTATTTTCTTTTTCTATAATTTGAATATGCGGCTACAGTTTATGACAATTGATTGCAGCACAATTACTGGTAACAAAACCCAACAAGAGACCCAGTAAGGAAAATTTTCGAAGAGGTTTGGAATCTATAGATCATGAAGCTGCCCCCAAAACCAGCTGTCAATAATCAAATTAGAGAGGTTATCCTACAGAGCAAGTCACTGCTAATTATTTGGAGATGAAACTATAGAGAGATGTCACTTCGCCAGAGAGGATTGAAATTACATGATTAGACAAATTGAAATGTGGTGTTTCACCAAGTTTCAGGGGAAGGGGATGCAGTGAAAGGGGAACAGATTTAGGGGATGGCAATTATTTTCCAGAGTTTGGAGATGGCAAATTGTTTTCCGGGTTTTAGGCATGGCAGGTGTAATGCCCTCTTCAAAAAATCTCAAAGGGAAGCCCCAAAATGGGCTTACAATTTTTTCTTGACACATTCTTCTCTATTTGTAGACTGTTAGAGAATTCATCCTTTTAATTTCATCTAGCAAATATTACAATTATGATCCTAACTAAATTTAAACCAATTCAATTCATGGAAAAAGGCATCCTGGAATTCGTTCAACAGTCAGATTACAACCATTCAGTTTCAGCTCTCACCCAACCATAGAGGAAGCCTGATATAACACAGAGATCAGGAAGAGTAAACAACAGAACAGAGATCTTCTACTGCAACCCAGATGACCAACAAACACAAAACAAGGGAGACAAGCTTGGGCATTCATAGAGAAACTCTCAACCTACTGTAGACAAATCTAGCAGAGGGTTCCTCATTTGGTCTAACACAGACAGCAATAGACCAAGGTAACTGTTTCCACCTAAGTTGCCGGTTCGGATTCTGGTACGGATGCGGGTTCGAGATTCGGGTTCGAAATTCGTCCAAAAATTATTTGGGTTGGGTTCGGATTCATTTTGGGTTTGTCCGTACAAGAATATATATATATATATATATATATATTTTAAATAAATAAATAATATTATTATTATTATTTAAATTATAGATATATAATATATATATATATTAAATACATAAATAATAATATTATAATATATAATAATAATAATATTATTATTATTTAAATTAAAATATAAATAATATTCTTATCGGATTAATATTGTTAAACCTTAATATACTTATCGAATTTTTTTCTCGATATAAGTTGAATCGAATATATACCATTTTATCTTTGCATGTTGGGTGTGTATTATTTTGGGAGGCTATTTGTTTGAGCAATTGGAATCCAATTATTGAGGTGTCGTGTTTTCATGGATGCGTCCGCCAGTTGTAGCGTTGGAGTATCTGCACGAGCGGGGAATAGTGTACAGAGATGTGAAGCCGGAGAACATTTTAGTGCAAGATAGCGGGCACATAATGCTCATCGATTTCGATCTTTCACTGCGTCTCATATTGAACGAGGAGCGAGATGGTGAATGGAAGACTCGTTCTTTACAGTTGAGCAAAGTCGGGTCGAATTTGTATGTACAAGCTTCCGATTCACATTGTTTACACTCTGTACAGCGACTCAGTCTCAGCAATTGGTGGATAAATTCGTTTTTTTTGGGTTAAGAATATTCAATGTCGTTTAAATTCAAGCCAAATTCTTTCCGGGTTCCTGCGTGCATTTTAAAATTCTTCCAAATTAATCCCGGGTCCCTCCGAGAGACTTTTTGGCGAATTTCTCAGACTGCGGCTGACTTTACAACGAATTCACACCATACCCGACTTTATGACGAATCGAATCTCGAATTTTGCCTTCAGCCAGCGAATGTGCTAACTTAGGTCTCCACAGTGATAATTCTGGTTCAATTATGACATTGGCAGTGGAAGAATTGAACCCTGTGAAACTGCAATGAGGAATTAACTATGATTCAGGTTTGACTAGGGTTTGCAGGCTCAGGGTAATCCATCTATGTAAATATGGTTAATACCCAGGGTTTTAAACTTGGCAAGCTTCATTAGAAGCTAAATTATTCCCAGGATTAAAACTGGGTGCATGATTTATCTTGGATGCAATAAAATGTTACACCTGATTTAAAATCTCCAACACTCTATTAAGGTTATCACATCAGAATTGACAGCAGGTGGATGGCTATTAAAATAAAATATAAAATTCAATTTTGAATATAAATGAAAAGCACCTAAAAATAATATAAACAAAAGAAAATTAACTGAACTTAATAAGGTGCAGAAACAATTCATTGATTCCATAATCCATTTGATAGACCAATAATCATAGAGACAATTGGAAACTTGATTTATATTGAGAGATGCCAAAAATAAAATGTTACATCATGCATAGTCATAGATGAATTGAGCAATATGCTCAAAAATCAGAGTCATCCAATTGATGTCTTGAAAGCTTCTCCTCTTTCTCCTCTCCTCTTTTCCTCTTTCTCTTCTTTCATTTCATCTTCATCTCTTTTACTCTTCTTTTTTTACCAATGGACATCGTTTTTTATATTAAAAGTTAGGTTATGAGTCCTTGTTGGGCCCTCCTTTTAGGGTTTTATTTATTTTGGCACATCTTTTTTTTTCTATGCTTTGATGTGGGGTACCCTTAAGTCTCCAAGACAGCCAGGGAACGTTCGGATGTCTATGGTCTGCTAGGAAGATGCCACTCGGAACAAGGAAAAACACCATGAGGCTAGGATGGCAACAACAAAATTTTAGTACTATAATAATTTATTAAAAAGTGTTGGTAAATGTATTGGAATTTTCAATAAAGGGTTTAAGACTCCAACATTTAGAGATTTGAGTGGGTCATTGTTAGAGGAAGCCATAAAAAATGGCTTGAAGTTGATGACAAAAAGAAAGAATGGCAAACAAATGGCTGCAGCATCTAATCAGATGGATGGACAGATGGGCAAAATAGAACTCTCCTTAAATTTTTAGTGGCTTCTAACAGCACATAAGTATTCGTAAAGTCCACAAATACCTCTCATGAAGTAAAAAATGTTGAGACTTTTGTGCAAACTATTGGACAAGGTGATCCAAGAGGTTGGGGTTGAAAATGTTGTACAAATAATCATAGACAACACAACAACATTTGTATTCATGTTGGTAAACAGATTTATCACTGTAATTTCAACTCCAAAACTAACCCTGTTTTCCCAAAGAGCAGTGACAACTCTACCAACAATTGGAGAGATTCCAATCAGATCACAATCTTCCTCTGCATTTGAGAGGGGCATCTCCCTCGTATGATGGGGGTATTTGTATTTTCTGTGTACTTTTAACCAGAAAGTACAAAAAGGAGGAAACATTAAACTAAAAGAAACTGAATGACAGAAACCTTATGGAAGACAAACGAATACCAATAGGATTCCACAACTGATAAATTTTTAGAAGGGGTTTAAACACAAGAATAAGTTTAAATATACAATGACAGGAAGAAGAATAACACATCTCAACATATGAGGAGATAGGTTATCTTGACACATGCAACCCAAGATACCATGAAATGGTTGTCTATTACATCAATTGCATTGATTATAATGGTTTGCATAGATGCATAAAGGGGTCACTAATTTACCATACGAAAAGTTAGCAACCATAACTCTAAAGAAACATTCAAAACATACGAACAAATGTCTTCTTTATTGTGTTCATGAGATTATACAATCTCAAACCCTTCTATACATAATGCAAAAGTAGAAGTAATTAAAAGTTTCTCTCTGAATTTCTCCAAAATTTCCCGTTCATAAAAGCCCCCCCTTACATTACAAATGGCCTTGTATTTATAGGCATCTCCTTGACATAACTACTTTTGGGGTTAGTAACCAACTAAGTTAGAGCATGGAAGTTATTCATGCTTTTACAACCAACTCTAACTTTTACAAAATAAAATTCAAAATCCTAACTTTAGTTACAACAAGTGACGTAAGCCACTTTTACAAAAAGATAACTCGAAACTGTGACTTTCCGGATCAGTTTTTACTGAGATTGTTATATGCCTTCATTTGCTTCTTTTGTTCTTGTAACTATTTCACTTGCTTTCACATATTCTATTCCTTCATACCTCTATCCTTATCATGACAATGTCTTGTCTCTATTCTTTAGCTACAATTGGTCATCTCTATACTCTAAGACAATGCCCTTGAACCTCTTAGGTTCTTCATGACAGAGTAACATCTCTATTCCTTACATCGATGTCAATCTTTGTGATTTATCATGCATACTTTCTGTATAACAGTCATGGTATGTCTGTCTATAACAGTCATGCATCTATATTACATCAGATTCACTGTTCTTAACAATAATGACTTGTACCTCTATCTTTATGATGACATATCTATCTCTAAAAGTGTTCTTATTCATGTCTACCCTATTCTCTTTATCTCATGTCTGCTCTTTGTTCTACATGATAGTCAAAACATTTTCTTTTATGAGTGTCTTGCTGCTTTGTCTACCTGACAGTCTTTATCTCTGCTTTTCATGAATGTTTTGATCCCCGTTGTGACTATGGTTTGCATTCTATCTTAGGTCTGCAACCTTATAGAAGAAAATGTCCAGTAGTTGTGACTTCTGTTTGTCCATCCTTGAGACTATTCAATTGATCATCACTATCTTTGGACACTTAGTCCCTTGGGCTGCACACTGTGGTGAAAGTCATAAATTGTGCCTTCCTCATCTTGACTAGCCTTGTATCACTCGATTGTTTGCCAAGTGACATCTACTTTACATGAGTGATGCATATGTGCAGATAGTTCCACCCTCTAAGTGCAAAGAAGTTTAATTGTAGACCCAGCTGTATATGGCTGTAATTTTGACCTTCTAGCAGCAAAGTATCCTTCAACATAATGGTGAATATCCGAACACAGCTATAGAGAAAGAGAATATCTTGTGGCCTATTTCAACAAGCTGGAACGAGCCAGATCCAATGCATAAGGAAGCATTATTGTGAATGTACCAGCATTGTGAAATACATTCCGTATTTGTTGAAGAATATTGCAAAGTGTAATGTCCCCTTTTTGACTGGCACCAGTTACTTATTTTATTTTAGCCTTTATTTTCCCCGAAGGCTAAAAAGAAAGAAATAAGGGGGAAAAGATATATTAAATTAATTACTTATAAGGTTACTAA
>MU225001.1:2638859-2661915 GCA_018584345.1 Thuja plicata | reverse complement strand
ATTGGTAACAAATAAACATACCAAACAAGCAAACATCAACAAAACAAGGTTTCAGGGAAAGTGTTTGACAAAATTACTAAGGCAGAAAACAGGGGTAAAACTTCAAAATTGTCAAGGCACTTTACACAAAGTGCTCTAACACAGTGCATGTTCCTTTGTTGATGTGAGTAGAGAGGATGCTGCAATCATTGAATCCCATGAGAGGACATCTCTTCCAGGCATTTTGTCGAACATTTCACACACTTGCCTGTGCTTTCACATTTGAACCCATATCTACAACAGCATTTCGAACTATAATTAAAAAATAAATCCTTATTGCACTTTGACAATATCGATACTCTGTTTGAAAACACCCATTTACGCACAGGCGGGTAATGCATTTCAAAGCTCGAGGAATACTGTGCTATTTGACTTTACTCTTGCTAGTTGTATGTGTTTCAAAGTTTCTGTACACTCCTCAACAAATCAATCTTATGCATACTTGTTATGCTATGGTAATGTCCATAACCACTACATTTCACTACTGTTAAACTTTTGGGTGTGTGATCTATGATTCCATGATTCCACTTGAATGCATACACATCGATTAAGACATTGATAATGACAATATTTAAAGAAAATCAACTTTTGATTATGGATTGATGTATCTCTATGATTTGCTTTAAAGTTCTTAATTTTGTACTGGCTGGTACAATGTTGACAAACGTAGCAGTGTTTGGTTTTACACTCGCCAATTGCATTTGCTCGACAATTTCAAAGTCCTTGTCGATGTTTTTCTTCAAACAATTGATAATTCTTGTCTATGCCTCTACATTTGAATCTCTAAGCCACCATTTCCAACTTACAATTCCTGACAAGAATCTTTTCTCTGCATGCTTGGATGGAAGTTCACACATCACTTATTGCTCATTTTTTAATAACAATCGACCTGAAAGTTTATGATTATTGAATTCCATGAGACAACATCTCCATGTCGCATTTTGTCAAACAGTTCACGTACTGTCTCTGCTTGCGAAAATTGCATGTATGTGTGTGTACGCTGATCGCAGCAAGGAGAGTGCTAACAGAATGTTGTTGAACTTGGTTTTATAGCTTCCCATTTCCTTTGCTTCGGAGTTTCTAAAGTTTTAGCAATGGATTTATCTTCTGCGACGTTTGCAATCATTGCATTCCATGAAATGTTGTCTATTTATGGCACTCTGTCAAACTGTTAATTTTCTGTCTGTGCTTTCACATTTGATGCACTTGCGCTGGTTTACCAAGGCGACTGCTTCTACGACATCAACAAACTCTAAAACCCTTCATACTTTGATGGATGCCTGTAAACAGTTATCCAAAACTCCCATTTTAGCTTGTGTAAGAAAGAACTAGCAAAGGTTGTGAAATTTGGCTTTGCATCTGCAAGTCAAATCATTCTGTGAAACGGTTCACATGATTTGTCATTGCTCTTTCTACAGTCCATGTAAGGAAACACCAGTTATTATAATTGTTTCAGAGTTTCTAGAGCCTCTTTGACAAATCCACACTCTACACCTCGTAATCATTCCATTCCATTTGATGACCACTCCAGTACAGTCTGTCTCGGTGTTGGGATCAATGTTCATATACCGGTCTGAAACATGTCATTTGTCGGTGGTGCGGAACAGGGGGAAGTTGGTAAAGATTGTTGAAATCTATCCCTACGCCTATCATTTGCATTTCCTTGGAAGTAGTTGAAAAGCGGTTACAGGTTCTTGAAATATAGATTTTTTAAAAGTTAGGAAATTGAAATAATGGACAAGAAAGTTGGGGTTCGGGCTTTTCAAAACGCGAAAGTGAGAGTTTGGAGCTCCCAATGTGCAAAAGTTAAGGTTTTGGAAAATTTCATGCAAAAAGTTAAGGTTTTGGATTTCAGAAAGCGAAATTTAGAGTTTGGAGAAAATAATCACAAAAGTTAGTGTTTGAAGCTCCAAACATGCGAAAGTTAAGGTTTGAGGTTGGATAAGTGTAAAATTTAAGGTTTTTAATAAACTTTCGTGCATAAAGGGAAAAATGACTTGGAAATTTTAAATTTTTGGTTTTTGAAAATCAAGGCAACAATTTGCAAGGAGACTTATCATGGAGAAATTCTGAAATAGTAATGTCCCTTTTTTGGTCCATTCTAACATTCTTGGAAAGTTCCAAGATTCTTGGAGAACTCATGTGGTAGTGAATTCTGGAGATCAAAGTGAGCTTCATGGTACTTTTCAAATGTAGTGCAAACACTCTAGGAGTGTTCCACACTTCTTGGAGAGGTTTTCTATTTTTGGAAAGCACCAATTTTCATAAGATTCGATTTCCTAAGCGCTTAAAAATATTTTGGCATGCTCGGAATTCATTTTCAGTCCATTTTAATATTTTTTGTAACTTAGGATGGATGTGCAAAGAATAAAATAATCATTAAATTATTAAATGCTAAGTTGTCGGAAAAGAAAAAATTTAAAGACAGATTATGTTAATTATATAATTGGAGTAAAAAGTCACTTATATGGAGCAAAAATATTACTATTTAAAAAGTGATTTTTATACATAATTGTCGTAAAGTTCCACAGAGGGTTAGAAAAAAAGAATGAGGAGACTCATTTCTTCTGTTCCTAGCATTTGATAGAGTTGAACATATTTCTACTGCCCTAGGACAAAAACCACCCTCGAGCAAAGATTGGTTTCAAGAGCCAAAGATCTTTCCTACCCAATATAGGTGAATTCACATAGGATTCACATTAGAGCTAAATGCTCAAGTTTGAAGATTTGTGTTGAAAAGAGAATTATTCTTCTAGTTTGGAATTTTTTTATGAGTGTTGGAAGTTACAAATTTAATGAAGATTTATGATTCAAATAATAAATCATTTAAGTATAGTCTTGATTTTTCCTGACCATACCAGCTTCATGGGAATTTCAAGGCGACTACTAATGGCTACTGGGTGTGCTGCTATCTTTTGGAAGGAATAAAGAGGTAAGAAAAAATTTTCCTAATGGAATTATGGAATCAAAAATAATTCATTGATTCCATAATCCATTTGATAAACCAATAATCATAATCCGGTTCAGGTATGGGTATGTGGGTATGGCATTTTTTTCTTGGGCACACACACACACACACATACATATATATATCATTGATGCCATAATCCATTTGATATAGATATAGATATAGATATATCATTGATTCTGTAATCCATTTGATATATATATATGGATATAGATATATAGCAGTGTTACCCCAAGTTTCCGGATGGGGATGACAGGGAATGGGGGGACGAGTTGCCGGGATGGCAAATTTTTTTGCCAAGTTTGGGGACGGCTATATAAATATAGGAAAAATTTAAAATATATACGGAGATTTGCATATATAGATTACATTCATATGGAAACATGGATAAAGCATACCATTTAAACATCATAGAGCCCTAACATACAATATTTCAATAGTCAAACTCAATACTCAATATGCGTTCATAATTTGAAATTCATTGTCAATATGCATGTAATATTAAAATAATAAAATACAAAATTGAAATACACCCAAGAACATAACTTGGAATTCATTGTCAATAGCAACACGAACAATAACCCACCTTCCAAATTGAAACACACTACTATCATTTAATTCTGAAACTACACCTCTAGTTCATTGTAAGTGGACTGATATTAATACGAATTGGTCTGCTATACAATTTCAATCATGATATAGGTCTGTTACAGCAAGATGGAACCTTGATGCAACCTCCAATATTCACCAAATCTTCTGCAAAGGACCCAAATCAACCCAAAACCAACACAATGATGGTGTAAAGTTTAAACGCTAGTGTATTGCCACAAAATCACATAAAGATGCATGTTTTAGGTCTGTAATGCACATTTCAAACTTTCCCAAAACCTTGCAAATAGTCTGCTATATGATTCTGAGAGTGTAGCATGATTGTAACAACATTCTTAATTTTACGATTCTTAATACAATGTTGCCAAATACTAATCAGAGGACCCCAAATAGCAGGAATTGACTACCAAACAGTAATAAGCATGTTAGGGCAAACTTGGAAGGAGAGGGCCACTTTAAAATTATAAAAGAAAATGTGTTTTTTTTAAGTGATGATGCCGCTTATCCCATCGAGGATGCCCATCCGTCCCTGGGACTTCCGAGCCAGAAAAACGGCCATCCCCAAAATAATTTCTCGACATCCCCGAGTTTCCGGGATGTCTGCTACAGAACTTTGAAAAAATGGGACGGGGTGGGGACGTCCCCTGGCTGTCCCCCCATCCCGGAAACGTCCCTGTATGGGGACGATAGATTTTAGGCCAAGGAGGCGTCCCCGAGTAACACTAATATATATATATATATATATATATAATATACTATATTTCCGGTTTGGGTTCGGGTTCGGGTTCGGGTTCGAAGAACCGACTAGCCCATGCGGCAAAATTTTGAAATAGGGTTTGCGTTCGTTTGCGTTCATTAGTATTAAAATATGTAAAATTTATATATATATATATATATATCTATATTTATGCAGCCTGTAAGCATGAAATAAGATTAGAATGTCACATAATATCATATAAACAACAAAAACACCATAAACTTGTAATTGTGACATCATGATCATACCATAATAGCATCATATACTTCAAGTTCAACATCAAAATATTAAAATGTCGAATGATAAATCATAACATCAAGTTCAAGTATCACTGTTTCAAACTTTCAAGTTTCAACTAATGGATTAATAATTTATTCTTCTTCTTCATCTTCTTCTTCGTTGGCATTAGTTGTTGATTCACAAATAGTGCTAAGGCCAATGGGATCAGCTGCACCAATAACATTATCGTTGTCAAATTCTTCCAATTCAGCAAGCTGAGAAGTGGAAGCATCCAAGTCCGCAAGCTCTGCATTTAAATCCCACATCTTCGTCTCCCGTTCTTTGTATTCTTTATGCTTGTGTGAGATGAGACGCAAGTTGGAATGCATATATACTAAGTTCTCCAGTTTTTTTATTGCAACCTATTGCGCTTTACTAAGTGGATGAAAGATTATGTGCTCCAATTTCTTTCTGATGCAGATGAACTAGCAACCTATGAAGACAAGACAAAGTAAACAATTAAAATAAAATTATTAATCTTATAAAATAAAAATTACTAGCAACTCATGAAGATAGTAAACTAAAAAAATTTAAATAAAACTTACTTGTGATATAATTTTGATTGCAAGGGGTTGTAGCGATTGGAATCGTTGGCCATGGAGATACAACCAACTATGAGCATCTCTTCCAAAACCGGTGACAAAGATCATCATTACTTAGACCTCTTGCATTCACAAACTCATTTGTAATCAAATCTCGCATATCATCATCAGGAAAGAGTCTAAGGAATGTTGTCTTGTACCCATCAGACACTTCTAAATCTCTATATGGTGTCAACCTTCCTGGTATATCAAGATATTGTTCGCTATAATATTTTGGTATCAATGCATAGGCAAGCAAATGTAGAGCAGTGGTCATCTTGTTCCATCATTCTGCAACAATTGCTTGCAATTGTTTGAAGAAGGTCTCCTTGGGATCTTGCTCTTTCTCATTTATGATTTGCTTCATCTTCTCAAGCATTGAGTCTATGCCATCATACACCTCTCCAAGGCAAGGCCTATCCATGTCAGTGTAATGAAGCACACTCATAATGGGCTCGGTGAACTTAAGGAGATACTCCACACGTTCCCACCATGAGTCATCCAATATCGTTTTCTTAATTCTCGTTGCCCTCTCAGTGTTGTTTTGCCTCCATATAGACCAATTATTATTGATCACCATATTGCAAAGTGTTACTTTCACTTTCACAAGTCGTCTCAAGACGATTAAGTTTGATGCAAAATGTCTTAGCAACCGATAATTAGAGCAAAAAAATACAACTATTAGAGACAAAATTTAAAAAAAATACACATTATACAATCAAATTATGAAAATAAAAAATGTAAAATACTAATTTTATTTTTTTAAATTAAATTACTACTACAAGTTCAAGTTCACTTACCTTCAATAGCTCCAAATGTGAGAATATTCTGAAAATTCCTTGAGTCACGTGGTGGTTTGTGATGAACATCTGGATGTACTCAGCCTCTGTATTCACCTCTTTGATCCACTGAATTTTGTTCCCAGTCTTTTGTAGCATAAGATTGAGTGACTGGACCACACAAGGTGTCCAAAAGATATGTTGATATCGCTCTTCAACCAACAAACTAGTAGCTCTACAACTCTTTGCATTGTCCGATATGACTTGGACAACGTTTCTAGGTCCCACTTGTTCAATGGAAGAGATGAGAATATCAGCAAAAAATGTCCCATCTTTTGCTTGCCCTCACAATCCATGGATTTCAAAAACGTTGTCCCTTTGGGGGACACCATTGTGACATTGATCAAGGGACAATTTCTTGCATCTTCCCACCCATCTGAAACAATCAATACCCCTGTCTCAATCCATGAATCCCTTGCGGGCTTCAATGCATCCTCAACCGTCTTGACCTCTCTATCCAACAAGCTGGTACATACTTTCTCATAACCGGGGCCCTTATACCCACTTGGAGCTTCAATGACACTTTTCAACATCTTCCAGAATGGGGAGTGAACAACACTGAATGGCAGCCCATTTGCATGTAAGCATCTTGCTACATCAACGTCGGCAATGTCCCGACTCTCATTTTGAAATGGAGTTTCCAATGGTCATTTTCTTTTGCATTTAATGGGTGATTGAGTTTCAGTTTCAGGCTCAACTACAGTAGTATAAAAGGGGTGGTCTTCTATCACAATATTTGTAGCGAGGGGATGTATTCCCTTTGATTTTTTTAGTACCAGTGGTTGTCTTTTGTCTACGTGCTTCTGTCTCTTCTGCTTCTTCATGCTCCGCAATATATTTTAATATTGTTTCATTTGGTATAGGTGCATTTTTCTTTCCAGGGCATCTCATGACTCTTCCAGGGAATCCACAGTCCACACACATGGCCTACCACCTGATGATATGAACTATTTATTTCTACATCACAACCCTAACATTTCCAACGGAATGCACCACCTCCTGGAAGGGGTCTTATAATATCAACATACTTCCACAAAGGAGAATGGAAAATTTATAAATATTCAAAATAAAAACAAGAGAATGGAAAATTCAAAAAAAATAGGTAGATCTTATGGACAATGAACGAGAAATTAAAAAGAAATTAAAAACTTAAACAAAAACAAAATCAAATGAAAAAAAGCTTACCTCCTCCACTCATTGGAAGCTTGCAAAGGTGTAGGAAAGAGGCACAAACACTTGATGAAGATCCACAAATCAATCTTCCAACTCCTTGCATAGCCAACTCTTGCTCAACCACCTATTTGCTCCACCTCGAGAGAAAATAACCTATTTGCACACCACAAATGAAAGTTAGAAGCCAACATAAGTCTTTAGAATCCACTTTTTAGGGTTGTGGATGTGAAAAATCAATTAAATTTGCAAAAAAATTGGGTTGGGCATTAAAATTGACCATGGGCCCACCTTGGTTTGACCGTGGTTCACCAAAGTTTGCCCGGGTCCGCTCAAGTCCGAACTGTGGCTGGCCTGGTTTGAACCATCCCCCTTTGGGTTGGACCCTATCCAGACACACAAGACAAAAACCACAGACCAGTTCGAACTTGGGCTGGTTCGGAGGGCTAGGGGGCCAAACCGGGTATCTTAGATAATATATATAGATATATATCTATATGTAATATATATAGATATATCTATATCTATATATATATATGTAATATCTATATATATATTTGTATTATATATATATATATATATATATATATATATATTGATTTCATAATCCATTTGATAGACCAATAATCATAATCCGGTTCAAGTACAGGTATGCACATATGGCATTTTTTTCCTTGAGCACGGTTTCAGGTACACACACACACACACACATATATACATGTTCAAATATCGAAGTTATAAATATAAAAAGAAGAGTGAAACTGATAAATCCATAATTGCCAATAAAATCATAAATAGAATAGCTCATATATCATATTCATAATTTGCAAAAATGAAAATACTCAAGTCTCAAAATGACATTACACAATGAAAATTCAAATTACAATTTGACATTTAATATTCAAATTTTCTTCATCAAAAGAATCATACACAGTCTTGGGTACTTCATATTTTGCTTCTAAATATTTAAAGCCTTAATACAGTAATTCGCTTGGTATATTCATACAGACACTTGATGAGAATTTAAAATTATGCATATTTTATTTCATATGCATGCACATATTTTGGTATATTTGCTTGGGCACCGCCCTCAGGTTCCTGCTGGATGCCTAGGTCCGTTGTGGGTTCTTCACAGAAGGACCCACAAAAAACTCAAGCACCCAAGAAGAATCCGTAGCAGAACCATACCAATACCAAGACCCAAGCCTAAATAGAAAAACCCGGTAACTGAGCTCAAAAATATTCTACTAGCATCTTCCATATCAGCTAAGAGGTCAGAAATTATTGACTTGAGCATTGTATGTTTGAATAATTTCTTTAGCTGCTTTGTATGACAAATGTTTGTCAAAATGTCTACATCATTCCATGTCTTCAAACGGTTTGCGAGAATGTCTATGATCGTACATAAAGCTTCAGCTGATCTCCATTGTAGAAACTCAAAAGTAATGTTATACGTTGTTCTACCAAATGTTTGATAAAATCCCTGTGAGCCAAAAATGTGATTTGAATGTTTATATCAGATTTTAGCTCAGTAATTTTTATTCAAGCAGGTCAACAATCTGGTTAGCAGCGGTTTCAAGCTTTCCAAGTCAAATCAACAATCCACTCTATTATATATGAATTCCTGATTTGTATCAGTATTGGGAACTGTGTGTAAATTTATCAAGAAATTAATGAGATCAGCCTTTCCATGTTATTCCTAGAATTTGAGTAATCATTCAAGTGTGAAATGGATGCATGGCAGCTGTTTGTCACAATGCCTATGAGATCAATTGTTATAGATGTTCAGAAATACAAATGTTCCACCAAGTGCTTGATGAAATGTTTGTGAGCAAATTTGAGAACAATTCCAAGTTTGTTAAAGTTCCTTGGAAGGGACACTACAAAGGCATCCTACTATTTCTTGGACTCTTTACTGCACATTTCCTGGATTGGATACTACAGAACATTGGGAAGATTGAACGGGTCAAAAGCATCGTTGAAGATGTTAAACAAGTTAGCAAATTTATCTACAACCACACTTGGGTCCTTTCCTTGATGAGAAGTTAAATGAATGGCAAGGAGCTTGTGCAACTAGGAATGAAATGATTTGCCATTCACTTCCTATAAATGTTTGTAGCTCATAGTATTTTTATTGGAAAATAGTAGTTGAAGTGCCATTTTGCAATTGTTGAGTCCCAATAGTCAAATATTTTCAGCAATGTGATCTTGAACTATTGTAGTTTTTTCTTTAGTTCTTGTCATGTAGGCAATTACAGAATCATTTATACATGACTCGTGGTGGAGAGCAGCAATCAAGGAGTGTAAAGACTTACAAAGGAATATTGTCTAGTATTGCTTGTTGATGTTCGAACTCCAGGTTCTGCACATCTCTCTTATAAATCTAATTTGGACAAAAAAGCTATTAAGCATTATCTCATTGTAATATGTCAATTTACATCATATTATCTCATTAGGTAAACAAAAGCATGTATTATTATGGATTAGTTGTGAAAAGTTTAAGTTTTGACCAAGTAGAATCAGCTAATCATATGCTAAACATGAAATGAGTTAAAGAAAGGATAGCAGATTTGTCAGATTGATTTGACAAGAAAGGTTTCGCTTTCAAGCACTCTTTCTTCTATATCCATGTGTATGTAATAGTCTCTCATAATATAGAATCTAACACTTATTCAAATATATATGGCATGTATGTTCATATTCTGTCTAACATGGGATGTCCATGCTAACAGCTGGAATAAATGGCAGTCTGAAATTCATTACACCTAATTGGGGGATCCAATACAGATTACAATTCGCTTTCTGCTTTGATTTGATGACTTCAATAAATTTATTCAATGTCCTTTGAGAAACATATTCTCGTATTTTTTATATGATATCTCCTTTTGATGCAATAGGTGAAGTATAGATCAGGTATACTGCCACTGCACCAACCTTTTAATTGGACAATGGCGTTGATAATCTACATAAGAGATCATGTTCTGTAGTACACGTCAAAATGCATTAGCATCACTGTCAATTGTACAGGTGGTAATTATTAGTGTACTTGAAAGAATTTCAAGATATAAAGAGATAGCTTAGGGTGGTTACATCAAAATGTACCTTCCTTCCAATTAGGGTTTTATGTTTCTTCTATGACATAAAAAGAAATGGGAGTAATCCCCTTAACAATATCTAATGCATGTCCTGGATGCACCTCTGATGTTAATGGTGCAGTGATACAAAACTGCAAAAACCATAATAATGGTATAATATAGTCTGTTCAAAAACCATCACGTATAAAAGAATGCAAAGAGAATATTTTGTTCTCTTCAATAAAAAAAGTGGAAGAACTCATAACTCACAAACAGGATGTCAATCAAAGACAAGCACAAGCAATTTGATTCTGCATAAAAATTGATATAAAATTCAGTAAAACTGATCAATAACTAACCTGATATTGCTACCGATGAAAGTCAGTCAGTTCATACTTCATAAAAGTGACCCGTATGATTTGTTCTCTCTATCAATCTTGGGACTAATTTGTATCCTCAATAAAAATGCAATATCATTAGTGGATGGCTAAAGTGAAAAGCAGTTTCTTACCATAAGATGTGACAATGATTGACAAAACCGGACCCAAATGTGCCCTCCATGTGAGCTTTGAGGAAACTGCATCACTACTCATGTCAATTGGCCAACCTCTAATCTTTCCATCCCTGTGGCCACTCCAAACTATGTTTCTTGCAGCATCAGCAGCAAGGCAAGTTGTCGGAGATTCATGCAACTGCAAAGAAACAAAAGGGGCTGTGTCTTCATCTCCAAGTAGGGGGTTGCTTTCTTCCCCAGTGCTATAAGCTTTGTCAATGTCCCAAAACCTGATTCCAGATTCTAGACCGGCCCATAGCCGATTCCCTGTACAGATTATTGTGCAAAAATTGTGGCCATCTTGAGTTTCTCTCAAAGGGTGTGGCCTTAGCTCTAAAAATGCTGGCCTTTCCAAACGAATCACTTCCCGAGTAGGAACTTTAAAAATTCCCTTCCCCCCTCCAGATGCCACAAACTCCTCAAGACTAGGGGCACTCACTGCACCAGACCCTTCAGTTTTTCTTGTTTCCTGATGAATGTCACCAACAAGCTTTGACAGTTTGGTAGATTTCAAATCTAAATTACTATCTTTTTGTCCATGAGAATAAACCTCGGTTGCTTCAATTAAGCATTCAGTTGTTTGATGCATACTGTTTGGCTTCAAATTATCAATTTCTGGTGAAACTTCGTACCCTAGTGTCGATCCAGTTTGTTGATTTGCACTATAATCCAGATTCTCTGGACTCCTTTTTCCTTGATGACCTGCTGAAGACATCCCATCGAAATTTGCTTCCCAAGAACCTAAATCAGAACGATCTTCATGGGCTATTGACAAATTTTCTATTCCAGGCCATGATTGATTGAGAAACGAATCCATGGACCCCAGCTGAAATTCTGATGAAGCTTTGAAAGGATCGTAAACCAAAGACTGAGAACTATCTTCACAAGAACCTAGACCAGAATGACCTTCATGAGATATTGGCATTTTATCTATTCTAGACCATGATTGATCAAGATCGATAAATCCCAACTGAATTTCTGATGAAGTTGTGAATAGATCATTAGCAGGGGTCTGAGCAGTAGGCGGACTGCCGAAAGGATTAGTATATTCAGAGTTTAGGCTATCAGAAGAACATGTGCCGAATAAATCATCTTGATGCAAACTGGCATCATCGATACCAAACTCAGCAGATGTCTCAGGCTTAGAAGCATCATCAATAACAAATTCAGGCATTGGAACAGATGACTCTGGCTTTGAAGCCAACAATGCTGTAGAGATACAAACATCGGACAGAAGATCCAGTGGTCTCTGAGGCAATACACCATCATATGATGAAGTACTTGATGGTTTATGCATAGAATGTGTTCCACTTGACAGAAGATCCAACGTGCTCTCAGATAATGATGATGATACACCATTGTGTAAAGAAGAACCTGACGAGTTATAAATAGATAGTGATTGATTAGAAAAAATATCGAAGGAAATGTTTTCCGGTTTTTGTACACACGGTGTTTGACGTTCTGGGTTCTTTGAATTGGATGCATTGTAATCCACTATATCCTTAAAGTTTTCCCTCTCTGTTCTAGATAGTAATAATATATTGGGTGCAGCTGAAAGCTGCTCTATTGTTGAAGATCCAAAACCCCAAATTTCCTTATCTTCTCCAAAGTCAATCAACGGTGGCATTGAATTAGAAACAGACATTTTATTTTCACCAGATTTCTGTCCTCCGCCAGACATATTTTCTCCAACACAAAACCCCTAAATCCACAAAAATTAACACACCCTACTTCCTTCGCTCCAAATTCAAATCATCTTACAGAACCAAATGCCAAATTCCATAATTCAGATCCCAAACTGTGTCAGGACAGTTTATTGCAAACAGACTCCTGTCCTTTACCGGACTTTTTTCCTTCAATACAAATCCCAAAATTCCCCTTACTGCAATCTGAATTCATTTTCTTAAATGCATGTAATTTGATAGAATCCAGATAGCTCGATAGAATTCAGATCCTGAACTCTGTCAAAGAATAGATTATCAATGTAATTGAATCATTCCAACAAACAAATCTGTTTACAACCGAAAACTAAATCCGCAGGCAAATCTTTCTTTGTATTTTGTCGAAGAAAATGAGAAAACAAAAAAAAACTAAAAAAAAAATTCCTTACCTCGAAGAAACGAAACATGCTGGCAAGAGAATATCCATGCCGTGAATCTTTATGGGATTCTGAAGTGTACAAACCCTCGGCCGGCAAAGCCAACTAGATTGAAATAATTATTGACACGTATGCAAAAGACCAACTAGAATGAAACAAGATTTGGGAAGGTTGGCTGCTGAGTGTATATTCAGATGAAAGAAATAGCTAAAATTTGATGACCGTATATGGCCGTTAACGGTAAAATACAATTATAAATTTCGGGGAATCTCAATTGAGTTGAAAGATTTCATAGAGAACCATATAATTTCTAATGATTAGTATTATATATATTTAATATTTATTTAAAGGATACTTTGGAATAAATAATTGTCCTAATAAATTCATGGTTGGCAATCAAAATGTTCCCTTATTAAATTTGTTAGTACATATTTATTTGATATGCGAAGATAGAATGGTAGGTTTTAAAGATTTAGAGAATAGAAAAAGTTGAAGGTTTTATGAAAACATTGCATCTAGTAGATATCATAGAGAATTTGTGTTTAATTCGGTGTAATAGAAATAAAATATTGTTTTTAAGAGAGGCATAATGTTGTGCAGGATGAGTAGTGAAGCAACACAAGGTAAGGTTGCATGGTTCTAACCGCCTGTCCTATGAGGGTTTTCTATTGTGTGAGGGCGATTGTGGGAAGTTTGTTATTGCTATGCAAGGTGTTGGGTGTTGGGAGCGATCTATGGAAAGTTTCTTTGTTGTTTTGATATGTTTGTATAATGATTTAACGGTTGTTGGTATTTCTTGAGTTGAGTTTGGTGGGTTTTTAGTCATGGTGAGTATTTTGGTGGTTTGTTGTTGTTGTCTTGGGTGTAGGATGTTCCCTTTTGGTGGGGTCATAAGGTAGGGTTTCCTTGGTGTTTTTTATTGTGCATGTGGGGAGGCTTGGAGATTATCCAAGCATGTCATATTGTGAGGCTTTCAGAAGGACAGATCTATCATATTCCTTTCATGCTAAGGCTATGGATCGCATGAATCTAACTACAAATGGAGAGGGTTCTCAATGAATGGATTGCTTGGAAACGAGTCAAGATCAACTAGTCCTAGTGATTCAGTTGGACTCGATTGTAAAAGATATAAATTACTTTGAGCACTTGTGTGTTAATTTGTAAGTTTATAGGGATTTGGGTTTCTCTTCTATTTTTGGAGTCGTGGTCTCATTGGACATGGAACCTTGAGGGCGATAGGGAGGTTATGTTGGTCGCTAACAATTAGTTCATGCTAGGTCTATGGATCGCATGAATCTAACTACAAATGGAGAGGTTTAATTGATGAATGGAAGGTACTGAGTACAAAAAGTGAATGATTGCTTGGAAAGGAGTCAGGATTGACAAATCCTAGTGATTTAGCTGGACTCGACAACAAAATATATAAATTATTTGAACCTTCATGTGTTAATCTGCAAGTTTATAGGGATTTGGGTTTCTCTTCCATTTTTTTAGTTGTGGTCTCATTAGACATGTAACCTTAAGGGCGATGTGGAGATTATGTTGGCCGCTAGCAATTACTTCATGTTAAGGCTATCGATCACATGTATCTAGCTACGAATGGAGAGGGTTCTTTGATGAATGAAATGTTATGAGCATAGAAAGTAAATGGTTGTTTGGAAAGGAGTCGGGATCGACCAATCCTAGTGATTCAGTCGGACTCAAAAGGATAGATATAAATTATTTCATCACTCATGTATTAATCTACAAGTTTATGCAGATTTGGGTTTCTCTTCCACTTTTGGAGTTATGGGCTCATCGGACATGGAACCCTAAGGGCGATATGGAGATTATGTTGGCGGGTAACAATTACTTTATGGTTGTGTTTTTACCTGATGGATAGAAATAATACTTTTGAGGGAGGGCCTTATTTTACAACCATGTTAGCCTTTTTATTAAACCATGCCATGTAGGCTTTAATTTTGCAAGGAGATTTCTTCTAGGGTACCTATCTGAGTGCAGCTCCTGGACTCCTACTTGAGTTTTACAAAAATGACATTTTACATATGATCACTCATTTACTAGGGAAGCCATTTGGCCCATCACAGTTAACGTTAGACAAGAAGGTAATATATGATACCAGAGTTTGCATTGAAATGTATTTAAATAAATTATTGCTAGATTTTTTGGAAAATTTTCTTGGGTCTTCTTCTTGGGCTCAACAGCTAGGTTATGAAGCTCCCTCTTTTCATCTTTGGATACACCATGAGTATTGTCACCAGTAGTGAAAGTGTCCTATGGTCAATCACACAACGATATCAAGTAATGTCTCCTCTCATCTTGCGCCTAAGGGTGATAAGGTGAAAACCCCTATGTTGGAGAGGGTTGTAAATAAGGAGAGATTTGTTACTATAACGGTTTGTAACAAGGGCAAAGGACAAAAGATAAATATCAAGGATAGACAAGGTGATAAGATCATTAAATAATTTGATGTATTAAATGATTTGGCTTCGAAGGAAGGGATTCTAATAGGAATGCAATCAGTTCCTAAATCCATAGGAAATGTTCATTTGATTATTCAAGAGATTGATAACCTCATCTTATCTCAGGTTAAAGGTCAGGATGATAAGTTGGATACAAATTTTCCTCACTCAACTCTTGGGAAATTGGTGGCAATCAAGTGTGTAGAGGTGAAAGATGGTACAATATTGGTCAGTTTATGGTTTATTGTAGAGAAGGATGATGTAAACACTAGAAAAAGTAAAGGAACTTTGTCAATATTGGGTATGTAGAAAAAGTGCCTCAAAAATGGTGCTCCAAAGAAACCTCCAAAGGTGGGACACAAAAAAGATCAAGAAAAAAGTAAAATTGAATGGTGAGACATTCGTGGAATCTAGGTTAGTGAAAACCATTGATTCCTACTTCTCTCCTTCTCAAAGATGATTGTTATACCATGGAATGTAAGGGGTGTGAATAGAATCCCTAGACAAAAGGCTATTCAAGAATTGATATGCACTTATTCTCCTAATATTATTTTCATTTAGGAGACTAACTTTTCCATGGAAGGTACATGTTAAACATAGCCTCCAAGATCTGGGTTAGAGGTCAATTTAGTGTGTGGGCACTCAAGGTAGTTTGTTGACATTGCTTGCTTTTAGGATTTGCACAAAGTTGTTCCTATTTGGTGGATCTTTGATAGATATTATACTTCTATGGAAACTTCAAGTTTGGAATCATGTGAAGTTATCCTCTTTTCTAGTATTTTATGCTTGTACTCATCTTCTAGAGAAATCTTTGATTTAGTCTCATGTCATATTCATACAATCCCTTGCACCTTATCTCCCTTGGATTCTTGTGGGGGATTTTAATGTTGTCTCTTGTATGGAGGAGAAGAGGAGGGTACAGTACAATTGGAGTCTTCTTTCAAATTTTTGAGGGATAGTATTGATGACTTCAATCTAGTTGACAGAAAGCCTAACAATGGTATGTTTACTTGGAATAATAGGACACGTGTAGAAGATACTACCTTTAAAAGGGTAGATAGGTTCCTTGTTTCTTATTTTTGGGTTGGTGACAATTGGACCACCAGTTATGAAATCCTAGACTAGAGAGTTTCTAATCATTGGACAATTAATTCTTTGCAAATTTATTCACATACTCGAAGAAGCCCTCCTTCAAAATCCAATTATGTGACTTTGGGATTCTTCTCTTCAAGAAACTATGTCTAAATGGTGGCACAAGAGGAAGGCTTCTTATGGCAACAAAAATTACTCCTTTTCTAAGAGACTCCAATTTGTCAAATATATGTTGAAAAGATGGAATAGGCAGTGCTTTGGTAATGTCCTTCTAGCTAAAATGTCTACTTAGGCCCACGTGTATTCCATATATCATCTTATTTGGGATCATGGTTTAGCTGAGGAAAATTTTGAAATGGAGGTTGGTGCTATGAAAAAATCACAAGAATAAGAGTTACATGAAGAAATATTATTGAATCAAAAGTCGCGAATCGAATGGCTTTAAGAAGGTGATAAGAACACTTCTTTCTTCCACAACTCTGTCAAGGATAGACGACACAAGAATTTCATTTTCTCACTCAG
The DNA here is from genome assembly GCA_018584345.1 of Thuja plicata. Taxonomy (NCBI): domain Eukaryota; kingdom Viridiplantae; phylum Streptophyta; class Pinopsida; order Cupressales; family Cupressaceae; genus Thuja; species Thuja plicata. Next base: position 2,644,872 of record MU225001.1, on the reverse strand, counting down.
GTCCTCTAAGGGGAATCGACTTTCATATTCGTGTGAGATTTTGTAAGAGAGTGTTCAATGTTATTCCTCTCTATTTGTTGAAGACTCTCCTCCTACTAAAGAGGAATAAAACCTCATTTTGGAGTGTATTCCTTCTCTAATTTTTATTGAGATGAATTCTTCAGTATCTAAACCTATTTCTATGACCGAACTGGAGGAGATTTTATTTTATATGAAGAAGGAGAAATCCATGAGTCTAGATGGGTTTCCTATAGAATTCTATCAAGATTTCTAGGCAATTATCAAGATCAATCTTCTAGAAGTAGTGTAAGGATGTAAAAGGAACAAAAAAATGCTAAGAGTCAGGAATGCAAATTTTCTTGCTCTCATCTTGAAAAGAGAAGGAACTAATTCATTAAAACTCTTTAAACCAATTTTTCTATGCAATGTAGTCTACAAAATTATTACTAAGTTGATAGATGAACGACTCAAGTCATGGCTTAACAGTTTAATTTATGAGGAGCAAGGTAGATTTTATATTGGTAGATTAATTCTACAAGGGATCAACTAAAGTTATTCATTCCATGGAAACCTTTAAAGAGAAGACAATGTTCATCAAGTTAGACATGGCTAAAGCTTATGATTGTATTAATTAGGATTTCATATATAAGGTTTTGGGTACTTTTTGGTTTTGTAGTGATTGGATTGAGTGAGTCATGAACTGTGTCACTTTTTCTTCTTTCTAAATGTTTATCAATAGAAATCCTTCTGAGCTTTTTGGATAATCTAGAGGCCTTCAGGTAACCCCCTTTATGTCTACTTTTTTATCTTAATAGTTGAAGGTTTAGGGAGATTTATTATATCTCATGATACCACTGCTCAGATTTTGATTCAAAATTTAGTGAGGCTATCTCAATCATTGCATCATCAAATATATTATGGAGTTTAAAATATTATTCCATGAGACCATGAGGTTACATATGTACTTTGGTGGCTTTGAGAGCCATTTAATTCAAATAATATTACATCTTGAAACAAATATAAGCCTCATTTATAGTTGTTGTAAATGTGTGTAATAACTTATTCTTAATAGAATGTAACACTTTTTCACTATTTGGTGGAATTATTCCCTCAATATCAATGGGATGGCAATAAAGAGGGTCAATAGTTTCCATATTCATAAAAGAGTCCTTTGGTCTCATAGACGACATCGCTTCAAATGTGCTTTTATTTTGAGCTATATAATCTTTTTCATTAACTAAGGAAGGATAATATCTAGTGCAAGTTGTAATTATGAAATGTGTATGTTTTATCTAGACTTTGACCATTGGGGTAATTAGGACACTATTCAATTAATTATATAATTAGGTCCTTTGAAACTTCATTCACTTAAGCTGAGATTTGGTGTTTTTTTTATCTTTTATTATATTGACTTTTCTTTAGTACATGTTGTCTCATTCATTATGATGTGGACACATATCAAGCTCTCTTTTAATATTTCTCTAAGGTTTGCATCGATGGTCATATCTTTATGTCTTTATAAGCATTTGTTGTAATCTATCCAATTCATTTACAGGTTAACCTCAATATCATAATCCTATTTGGACAACTCTCTCCCAACGTTGCATAGCAATAATCATGGTCTATTCTCTTTAGATGTGATTTGTTAGAAAAATAGTGTCTCGACCTTGCAATGATAAAAGGTTACTATTGATACATGAGTCACGGGGGTTCATGGGCATTTCCTCAACTTGGGGGTTGCAAGGGTCCCCCCCCCCCCCCTTGTCATCCNGGGGCCCCCCCCCCCCCCTTGTCATCCATCATCTTGTAATCGACTAGGGGAAGGGGAAACGCACCTTGTCAGGGGTTTTGGGAGAAGCACCCTAGAAACAAAATTTCATATATAATTTGTCATTGTGAATCCTGACCATTTATCATTAGGCCATATGTCCAATGGTGGATATTTTGTGTGTCATTTATGGGTGGTTTTAGCCCATGGACTTGCAATATCATTTGATACTTTCATGTTTTGTATCTCATATATATCAGTCCCATGAGAGGGATTGTGGTGTATTGTAAGATTTTGATAGTTGTTGAGCTACTTATGGATCTTAATTGGTGATACTCTTATGAGAAGCTTGTTCTACAAGTATATTGTAATCTATTATTGTTTTCTAAATAATTAATTGGGCGACTTTTGGAGTGTGGGGTTTTTCTCCCTAACATGTTTTTCCCACATTAATCACTATGTTGTGGTATACATGTTATTAATGGTAAGTTTCTATAACTATTTCAAATATCTAAGAAAGTTTTACATTACCCTTCCCTCAAGGTTAGTGTATGAATTTTTTATACTACATAACTTCCTTATAGCTATAGGCATTTTTCTTGCAGGTGATTCATGGGCTTGTGGGGTTGAGAAATATGACTCTAACATGGCATTACAGCTCCAAATTTGCTAATTTCCTATCCATTTTCTAAGAGATCCAATCTTGAGGAGAAAAACTATCTTTGGGTTTTCTTTACAACCAAATAACATCGTTTGGGGTTGCTCTTAGTTTACCAAACTTTGTCACAATTTTTGAGAACATAAAAAAAAAATATAAAAATGAGGGCTAAAAATAACACAATTTGATTCTTTTAAAAAAGACTCAACCATAACTTTTCTTTGAAAATTTTTGAGAAAAGAATTATGGGTTTTGTTCATCACCTCAAAAATTCATATGGGTATCTATCATATTTCACAAGAAAATGGTATTTTTTAAAAAAATTAGATGAGAAATGGACATATTAGCTAGTTCTCAGTTGGCTAAATTAAATGTTTTTCCTTTTGCTATAATTTTTACATTTTCTATCGAATTGGGAAAACAAAATATCATTGGAACTTAGGTATTTTTCAAGAATTCCCATTGGTGGTGTTCTTATCATTAGATTTAGCTCTAGATTTTTGTTGTACCCAGTCAAAGTCTTCAAGTTATGCTTCCACGATCATATCTTTTTGCCAATATATTTTCATGATTCATGTGGTATTGAAAAGGTAATTAAAATCTATTTAGATCTATGCATAGATTTTTTACATGTATATTTTATTCATTTTTTTGTGTTTTTAGATATTTGGTCAATTACTTGGGCATTTCAGCACTTGGAATTGATTTTTTTGTGGGAAAGCACTTTATTTGATCTTATTTACATTTACTAAGATTTTTAGGATGTGATTATTTCATTTGAGGAGGTATTATGGGATTTTTTATTCATTCTTCTATTATTAGCCTTATAAAGGGCAATTATGTGTCTTGGCTTAAGGGCACCTTGACACATCTCAAGTGCCTTGATTTTTTTCCTTATCTATATGGACTCATTCATAAGCCTTGTGTGGAGAATCATTATTGGCCATGTTGTAAGGGTTATGTCTTCTAATGTTGATCTTGACATTGCATGTACTTTATTGGACATTGATTGTCCCCACAAATATTGGACTCACCATTGAGAGATCTCTATAGTTACTCATATCTCTCTATTTTTAGAGGATCTGGTAGTATATTGTGTCATTCTCCTTGCACATTCGGATTGTATACTCTATCATTTTAATATTGATATGCTTAAGTTGATCACATGTCTTGCATGCTCTACTGGATCATATACGTGTCTCTCGTATATCACACCTCACATTTACAAACTATCTCAATATCCATATGTTTCATTTAATCTACTTGATGACCTTGACATTTCCACATGCATGGCTCTCATTGATTCAGTACAACATGACATTGTTCTTCTAGGAATAGCTACTTGGGATTCATATCTTACAAACATATTGATCCTTACTTTTATAGTATCATATTGTAGATCTTGAGGATTATCTAGATGACATTTCTCTCCTCTTCATTGTTGGCCTCATCAGTGTTGTCAACCCATCTTCATCGCTCATGGAGCATGTTCTACATCAATTTTTGCAATCTTCAATTTTCACATTCTATATTGATTAGGTATGTGTCTGAATGGTTGTGACCTCATCATCCTTCATGGATATAGTGACATTTGAACACCATTTGAATTATTTCTAGAGGCGCGCACTATTTTTATTTGGATTCATACTTCCAATTTATGGAAGCGACTTCTTATGTCTCTGATGGATCTCTTTATTCTAAAGGAGGTAACTATTGTTTATAGATAATGGATCTTGATATGTCTTTAGGATTTCATCATTGGCATAGGAGCTACTTCTTCAATGGGGGACTCGTATCCTCATTTTCTCTCTTATGAAGTGATGCTCATTGTACTATTGTGGAAAAAGTAGTCCTTGGGGGGTCACATTGAGTCCTCATTTCCTTTTCTCAGTAGAGGATACCGATTCTTAATTGTTACTTTATTGAGCTAATGATAGTTGATACATAACATGAGAGAGTCATCCTTCTTTTTCACAAAAATTACTGGAGCTCCCCGGGGTGACACACTTGGTTTGATAAAACCCTTCTCCAAAATTTCTTCTAACTGCATCTTTAATTCACTTAACTCCTGAGTTGTCATGCGATATGGAGCCTTGGAGATGGGTTATGCACCTAGCACCAATTCTATGTGGAAATCTATATCCCTTTTGGGAGGCATCCCCAAAATTTTGGTTGGATAGACATCAACAAACTCTTGAAGTAGAGGGCGATCAAGTGTTATTTCCTTACTTTCTATTTCCACACGATCATTTACCGAGACTACAAGGAGTTGACATCCCTTCCTCATGCATCTCTTTAGTTGCATCTCTAATATTATCTAAAGTGATATAGGGCGTTGGATCCCAACTATGGTTTTAGGCTTCCCTAAATAATCTAAGCAGTGAATGGTCTTCTTTCTACAATCTAATTTGGCCTCATGATCATCTAACCAATCCATTCCTAACACAACTTCATAAGATCCAAGGGGAATCACATGAATATCCAACTTTGTTGAGAAGGGTCCTAAACCCAAGACATAATTTTGGACACACAAGTTTGTGGTCATCTTAGCCCCGGAGGCTAGTTCTACTTGCCACTTAACTCTTTCAGCCGCTAGCCCACATTTCTCTACTAATGATGGAGATATAAAGGAATTCGTTGCTCCATAATCAAATAAGATAGAGATAGATTTACCCTTTAACAAACCTATAGTCTCCATGATTGTGCTCTGGTGGTCGGCTTGCCTATGCTCAACTGTAGAAAAAACCCTATAAGACTGATCAGTATCTCCTACTGTTGGTTCTAAAGATTCATTTTTTATTATTGGTGAAGTTGGTGTGCTGAGGACAACGAGCTGCAATGTGTCCCTGTTTCCCGTAGGAGAAACACCCACTAATACATTTAGGGTGAAATTGCGACAGCAATTTGCGACAGGGGGCAGATGTTATGTGTTTTTGGCTTTTTTTTTTCAATTATAACCGGACAACGTCGCAATTGCGACGTTAACGGGATATAAGGCAAAAAAAAGAGAAAACATTTTCATTTATATGTTCACCGAGAGGGATTTTTGCACGAGGAGATCTCTGTGGCCAACATCTCTGCGGCGAAAGGGGTTTTCCATGTAGTGAGTCCAAGCTCTGGAATGCGACAATACCCAGGTTTGTATGTTGACATTGCATTGCACAGGATACTTCATATTGCTGATTACATTGCATCGCACAGCATACTTCATAGCACATCTATCCTTTTCATACACCTTTAAATTTTTCATGGCTAATCTTATTCAGGGGCGCATAAATATAAGCCCTTACATCTTTGGTATAAACCACATCCAATGAAACATTAGAAAATCCTCTATCCTGATTTATCTCAGTTGCTCCATATGGATATGACTTCAGCACCAGTCATTGTTTCAATGCAGTTTCAACTGTGATAGGAGTGGCCATGATAAAATCTAATACAAGTTCTTTTACTACAAACACCAGAGCACATGGAAAGCTAGGGCATAGAAAAAACAACAGACCATAATATGCGGCGTGTATATTAAGGAGAAGAAACAAAATTCGATTCACCATTTTATGAGGATATCCAACTCAGCAAAGACAGTA
>MU225001.1:2607114-2620116 GCA_018584345.1 Thuja plicata | reverse complement strand
GCATATGAATATGATGTCCAGGAATTGAAATGAGAAGAATGGCTTGCAAGGCATTTCATTCAGATTTTTGAGTTTGGAGTTAGAAGTTTTATGGGATTGCATATCTGTTTGACTCTGTTGCCCAATAGACAAGGCACTGGTCTCTGGTTTGTCTGGTAGTTTCTTCATCAATCAATTATTCAAATCATTTTCCCTTTCTGTTTAAAGAGCTGTGAATGATTATTATATCAAGTGTGATGGGAAGGAATCCATCCCCTGATTCACTGAAAGAAGTGAATCCAACAGGTACACCCGCCTGAGCCTTTGAGCTCGAAGTGTAGGAGGATTTGTTTGATCCTCGTTAATTAGCCTTTTCTTTGACAAGGTCAGGGAAAAATAGCTAACACTAGCGACGCCCGAAAACCGTCGCAGTTGCTTGGGTGTTCGTCGCCATTGCGACGTGAACTCAAGAATTACGATGGGCGCGCTGTACTGGCGACGCCCAAAAATCGTCGCAGTTGCTTGGGTGTTCGTCGCAATTGCGACGTGAATTCAAGAATTACGACGGGCGCGCTGTACTGGCGACGCCGAAAACTGTCGCACTTGCTTGGCTTTACGTCGCAATTGCGACAGATTTCCTGTATTGGCGACGCCCCAAATGTCGGGGTTGTTAGGGCTACATAGCGACGGATTGAAGTCGTAATTGCGACGGATAAGGAAAGACGTCGTATTTTGTGACTAAAAAATAGCGACGTCTATTTTTGTCATAATTGCGACACATTTCTGTCGCAATTGAGACACATAGCCGTCGCAAATCGACCACAAATTTATTAGTGACCCAGTGTTCTTTACAAAATTCTTTGCAAAATTATTTGCAGGTTGTGCTCTTGACTTTTGGTGCCCCCCCCCTATTGAAATTTTGAGAGTTTTGGGATGGTTGAGGAGTGAGCCTTTGTTGGGTTCAATTGTTATTATGGTTTTGTTGTTGCTGAAACCTTCCATTTCCTTGGTTGTTGTTGTGAAATCTCTTTTTGTGGGAGTTTTGTCCCCCTTTAAAGGATGATTGTTGGTTTTTGGAGCTAGGAGTCCCTTGATCATAATTCCCTTTAGAACTTGCCCCAACGTTAAATGCTTGACTGCAAAAATAACCACCTCATCCTGACTTTACTTTCCTCTCTACTAGAAAAGCCTTGGTAATATCCTCCCGAAGGTTTTTAGGTTCAAGAACTGCCACATCTCCCGATAAGCGACCATTTAATCCTCTTATGAAATGTTGAACAAGAATAGGACCATCATCTTTATAACTTGATAAAGGCTTAAGTTCATAGAATTTTTTATCATATTCTTCCATATTCATGTTTTCTTTGCTTAATATGGTAGAACTCTTCCTCCCTACCCTGCCTCTATTGGTCGCATATGTACCGATCTTTGAAACTATCTAAGAATAATTCCTAGGAAACGGTGTCAATGCTGACCTAAAGTTTTTCCTCTTCATTGTGCCACCAAGTGGATGCAAATTTCCTCAATTTCATGATGGTGCATCTAGCTTTTACATTACTACTGAAGGGGTGCATGGAGAAACATCTTTCAAGATAAAACAACCAGGTTTTGGCTGAGGATCCTCCTTCATTACCATAAAAGTAGGGTATCTTGATTTTGAGTAAGTCCCTCATGTGAGTGGTATCCCTAGCTTCCATCTCTGGTATAGTTTTCCTTCTTCTATGGCTTCTATCCTTTTCCCTATCATTATGGTGAGAGTGGTTTTTTTCCTCCTAGTTTCCTTTGTTTTCTATGGCATCTAGCCTTTGCAAAATTTGTTGCATGAGTTGTCTCATTTGGGCCCCTTCAGAGTCATGACTTTGACTCGCATTCCTATGGTGACCCTATTCATGTTCTCCCTCAAATTCCCCATGGGAACTCTCTCGCTGAGATCTAGAGGAAGAATCCTGGACTCTTTCCTTAGCTCTTCCACAAGTGACGGGAGGCATCCTAGATTACAATACCTAGTGTGAGATGTTACTTGTGGTATTGTTAATTGCAAACAAAATGATTTCTAGATAACCAAATATACAAGCCAAAAGTGATCCATTTCAGTAAATCATCAAGTTTATACAATGTATGATAGATATGGAGGGTCACCAAAATCCCTTCAAAGTGAACTAAACAACCCACAAATGTTTATTACTAAATTTTTATTTTTTTTAAAGGAAAGTTAATAATAATAAAAACTACTTTGAAATTTATGCCTACTTAAAGAAGGCATAAATTTCTACACATAGCTCAAAACAATATGTCATTTACACCATTGGAAAGATAATCAAATTATCTAGAGGAAAATTTTAGGAGCACTTCGTCTTCTTGAAGGAAGATGGGTCCAGAAATGCTCTGAAGACCTCCGAAAATGCAAAATACTAAAATCTATCAAAAAAAAAGATTTTGATATACACATAAAAATTTTGCCACCCTCCTTTGAATCATCATCAATCTTTTTCTGATCAAATATTGATACAACATAAGTCAAGGGTAGCTATCTGACCTATATTTAAGAAGGAAATACTAAGTTAAACGCAAATAGACCCTAGAGCTCCCAGTATTGCAACCTAGGGCTCTGATACCAAATGTAATATCCCCGCCAGGTAACCCATAAGGATCAGGTCTAAAGTACAAAGATAGAAACTATTTTTTTTTTTAAATGTTACTAAGACTATTTTAGAAATTATAAAAATGAACATGTCCTTAAAGGTTCCCCTTGAATGATTTCCATGAATATAAAAAAAAAACCACTGATTCTATAAATTACCTTAATGAATTCATTTCCTTTCCTAATTTGCATTGTATTTAGATTTTTTGAAAGGAGACAGAAATAATACATTATACATCTAAACAAATTTACCCTTTTCTTTAATTTCTTTTCCAATTAACCTTGCCTACACATAATCCATTTGTATTTCCAAAACATAAATAACTCTTACTTACAGTTTTCATTTCAAGAGAGATAGGATATAAAATACACAATCACATTTCTTTATTATAACTTTCTGATTTCCAAATAAACATTCCCTTTGATGTCCCTAAAGCTACCCTTCCCAAATTATACTGCTTTTTTCTTTAATATTCAATACAAATACATCAAACTGCCTAAGGTCTTAGAATAGATCTCTACATCTTTATTTACAATGGATAGGACTACACGAAACTTTTAAAGGAAATCTTCATCACTGAATAAATCTGAATCCAAGCCAAGACACGAACCACAAACAGTACCTCAAAGAGATTTGTCACCCAACCATGTGAAACTTGTGAAGTTCCACCCCCCATGCCAGGAGTTAGAACCAAAGTACTCTCAAGGAATAAGGAAATCTAAGGCAAAAGAACCATGTAATCAAATACCAAAACAGTAAAGGCATAAACAAAAAAGCACCACCAAACTATGTACCAAAGGTTTAGGTTCTAGAATACTGCCTAGGTGAGTGTCATCACACAACCTATGCATTGGGATCCTCCTTGGAAACCATGTAACACTGGTCCCCTCTCAAAGTTTAAGGATCCACCCTGGCAGTTACCCATGGTACCAGTACTCCAACAAGTCTATGTGGATTTAGCCATTAAATATATATCTTTCATTTTCTTTTGAAACCCCCCTCCCAAGTTAATTTTATGTTATCGCTTGTTTACAAGCTCACCCATGGGATTCCCTGGCAACCACTTTGGGTTCCAACACCTATGGTGAGCCACTCAACTAGGCTATCTAGTTCCCTACCCCAAAAACATACCAAAAACAAAGAAAACATTTCAAATGCTCTGATTTATATGTTAAGAAACTCTCATGTTTACTCAGACCCTCAAGATGAGTCCTAATCCTTAACCCTGATTAATATAAGAAAGATAACATGGATGTCATATACAAGACAGACTAAGAACAAATTATTATTCTACCATATGAAATATATTGAAAATTCAAATGGGAACAAGGAAGTAGACAGAGAACAAGATCAAACTAGAAGATGCAAACCAAAATAACAGAACAAAAAAAATTGACAAAACATTTACAAAATATGCATAAACATAGGGTAAAAATAACCATTTGCATATCTTCCTGAAACATCCTAAAAAACACATACCTAAATTCCCTAATCTTCCCTGAAACCTAAATACACAAAATAAATCATCTTGTACATCCACATAGAAAACATAACCTTCCCAGAGAGAGTAAAAGGAAATTATATCATTATCTAACATCATTCTTCCTGAATAATTCAATACATTATTCCCCATCTTTAAGAAAAATCCCACCACATAAACTTTCAGGAAATGAATATCAAACATTATTAAACACACACACACACACATATACCAAAACACAAAATGACTATTTCTCTACTATTCCAGATCCTACCTAGGGTCTTGTGGAGAAACCTTTCCAAAGTTGAGCAACCTCTGCTTCCCATATGAACCAGCACCTCCTTCCAAATTCCTGATGGTTGCTCTCCTTCTGGGTAATATTTCTAATTTTTTCCTAAGATAAAACTCCTCCTTCCTCACAAAGAAATCCTAACTCCAGCTATTTCATACTTCTGAAATTTTCTTCTTGAAAATGATTATCCAATTTTCTCTCCCCAAAATCCCCAACTCCTCACATACTCCAAATATTAAAATCCAACCATATAGTTGGAGGAGTTTCTTTACAGGAAGCAACGACTCCAACTACTATAGTTGGTTTTAAAAACATTAAAACAATTCCCGAAAGCATAACTAAAGGTTTTATTTATATTTATTTACTTATTTAACTCACCGAGACTATAAAAGAACAAAGGTGAAAATAATCCTCAAGGAATTCACATAGCCCAATGGAAACTAACTAGCCTAATTACTAGGAGGTCTCACGTTCAAAACTCCTAGGTAAGCTTAGTCTTACTTATTGAATGATTATTACTCTCTTATATTTTATTTTGCAATTACATCATTAATTTTACAAGAATAAAGATATAAAAACACATTTCTTTACGTGTGTGTGTGTGTGTGTGTGTGTGTGTGCGCACCCATATATACATACGCATATATATTACACAAATAAATCATCAAATTTATATTTCAAAAGATAGAGAAGCATCATTCCTTAATATATAAATACAAATAATGAGACAAAGAAAACATACACTAAAGCATAAATCACAAAATCACAAAATCATAAAACTACTTAACCCCCCAACTCAGGTGACTTCCTAAATAGAAACCTAAGTCTACAAGGTTTCCTTAAGAGTGCTTTGGAAATATCTCCGCACAAAAACATTCGAGGATTTTTTAATGCACACTCAGACCTGTGTAGCTAGGTGAAGTCGATGCCTGGTACCTGCATCCTACATCACCAAGTCAAGAGAAACATTTGTACATATATATATAAATATACAAACAATGTCAAACAAGGAGGGAGAGTGCAACATCGTGTGGATCTCCTATACAAGTGACTATGACTTCCTCTCCTCATCCTACAAACACATCATATAGCATCAATATCAAGGCATAATTGGATTAGTATGGTTAGCTCCAAAAATAATCATTACTCCATAATGTAAATCAAGAATTGAATCATCTTTATAAGAAATACAATCAAATATTTGAAATAACATGTCCTGATTAAAAATTTTAAATCATTTTCTATCTTCCATAAAATAGTTTAATAATCCAAACATATACTCATAATGTCTCATCAACTAATCAAAATTAACAAAACATAGAGTCCATAATGCTCAATATATAAATCATGTATGTGCAAAATATCAAGATACTAGGGTGGGCATTACACATGTGCCAACTAGAGGAAGTTTTTTTGGACCAATTGATTTATCTTGGGTAAAGCATTGAATAATCCTACTCCTAGTTTAAAGTATTGAGTGGACCAATCCAAATACATGTCTTGTATAAGGAAAATACTTGTGGCTAACTTGCGAATATGGTAAATATGTTATAGGTTGACTTGAATATGTAGTGGACATTGAAATGTATTTCTAAGGCCAATTTGTTTCATTCCAATGTTTGTGGCTTATTGGTTGATGTGGTAAAAGTTGTGCAAGTTGTATACTCAATAAGGAGAACCAAAGATGTGATGAAGTGTATGAACTACGATGCATATCCTATGCACATAATGAGAGTGTTCTAATGTATATTAGGTCAAATCAAACCGATGTTGAATTTTGAGTATTTGCAAGGTTTGCATAATACTCCCTTTGTACTTCCATTGAATTTGAGGTTAGTACCTCATTATTTGAGTTAGTGCTCAATTATCTAGACTAGGGGATTGGTGTCTCTTGTAGATTGGTACCTACAAAAAAATTTTGTGATTGGTGCTCCCTCTTTTGTGTAAATTGTTGTCGGTCGATATCATTCAAAATATTATAAGTTTATTATTTTTGTGAGGTTGGATCTGGAAAATAGATCCAATAAATTGTTCTCAATGTGGTTTTCCCCTTCTAGGTTTCCACACAGATCGTGTTATCAAGTTTTCTTGTGTGACTTTGTTTATCATTTGCATAGTTGCTTTAAAAATAATGTGAGATGCAGTATTGATTTTAATATTACATTAGTTTTGACATTTACTTTGGTATATATCAATTCACCCTCCCTCCTCTTAGTATATATGTGTGTGTTCTTAACAATATTCAATTCACAAAATCATAAGTTCTTTAAAGCTCAATTTTGTTAACAAAGGAAAAGTGAAAGTGTTTGTAGGCTTGTGTTTCAACCAATAATTTTTTTTTCAAACCTCAATTTCATCAAACAAAGGAAAACGTAAAAATTTTGAAGGCTTGTATTTAAACCAATATGCAAGTTTGCAAAAGGAAAAGTGAAAGTGTTTAAAGGCTTGTGTTTCAGTCAATATCCAAGTTCATGAATTCATAAGGTCACTAAATCTCAATTTTTCCAAAAGATAATTGAAGACCAACATGCTTGAAATCAAGTATTGCCATATGGATTGTAATGTCCCCTTTCTAGAGTTCACAACACACTATTTTTGTTAGCCTACTTTCCCTTGGTCCCTTAGACTAACCAAGACACGAAAGGGACTTAGAGGGCATTTGGCCTAGGTAGTTTCAGTTGTAGTTCATTCTAATGAGATCTGAGACAGTTTTGGGCATACTTATATTTATAGTAAGTCAATATGGGAATTTTTGGTCATCCAGTGGCAGAGGGGTTGATGATAAATTATTTTATATCAAAAAAATCAATTATTTATCATCGATGTAATTTATCATGCATTAATAAATTTATTTTATCGTTAAATTAAATTATTTAAATTTATTAATGCATAGTCTATAGTTTGTGGGAAATATAAATTAAATGGTCCCCTTCATTTTATAACACATTAGAGCTATAAAATGTAAAAGGGGAAATATCAAAGAAAAAGCACTCATAAAAAATTAGGAGCCGCGAGAAAATAGGGGCCGCAAAAAATAGGGAGCCACGAGAAAATAGGGACTTGCGAGAAAATAAGGGAAGTGAAAAAATAGGGAGTTGCATGAAAGTAGGGGTTGCAAGAAAATAGGAAGAAAAAATAAATGTTATGTTTTTATCACACATTGATGAAACAAGAGAGTGAGCCCATGAGAAAGTGTATAAAAAGGAATGAACTACTCTCTTTTCAACATGCTTGGATATTGCATGAAATTGGAGAAATTGCGGAGATTATTCTCTTAGGGCTTGGAGGATGAAATCCCTCTATGCTACAGATCTTGACTCCATTGAAAGATACAGTCTTAAGATTCACACTTGAGCATCAAGGTAAATATTTATATGCAGTTGTTTTTTATTGGAAATCATTTATGAGCTCCTAGGGTTTCAATTTCAAGGGAAGAAGATTTTCAAGAGCAGTATTTAGTGATCAGAAGTTTTTGAGATGCTATATTTCCTTCATAGAGTCGTCTAGCATAATGAAGAAACACTCTTACTTGTTGGTCGATTATTTTCTCTTATTTGCATTGTGTGGGAAATAAATCCAAGCTGGAATTCAATATTCCAAAACTGTTGTATTAGTTCACAACTCACCATGCATATCATATTCTTCTTTCAGTGGGGTCATATTGAGCAGATCCATAATTGGGAAAGATTATACAAACCGCACAACATTGTAGAGGCTTTTAGTTAAGAGGTTGGGCCAAGAAGAAACATCACAACTATCAAATATTAGAGAAAATGTTTGGTTGCAACTGAGGAGTGAAAATTCATTCATCACCTTGGCCAAACTTGCAAGAAGATTATTATAGCACATCAAGGTCTAAAGGGTTTTTCTTCATGTTGTTACATTTTCTTGCTAGGTCAAAAACACCAATCTTCTCTTATTTGTAATAAATGAAGTTATGAAATAAATCATAAAGTAGTTCATTAATTGTCTGTTGTGTGAAACCTTATTGAAGTTATTATTGCGAGTGTTATACTCATTGGTTCTGTTAGTACTCTCAAATTTTGAAGAAATTCGGAGTGACTACACTTGAAATTTTCTCTAAATGCAGATTGTTGCCCTAAGAAACTTGTGGAAAAGGCATATTTTGAATGCATGCAAAAAAGGGCCTCTTGATTTTTGTGAGAAACTGCTTGGGAAACGTATTCCTCACCTTTCATTTGGCATATACAGTGGGTTCCAACTCTCAAATTTCAGTTCTGACTTGTTTTGGAAGTAGCCATTTGGAGGCGCTTATCATAAATCTGTCTTTTTGCTTAGTGTCATTTTACTATTTAAGGCCTAGTTTGCTTCTGAATAACTTGCGCCCTGTTAATTTTCATGGCCTGCCACTTTGGGATTATTTAGTATACATATTAGAGAACTTATGTTCCAAAGGTCAATCCATTTCGAGTCTGTTTGATTGGATTTTGGGTCTCCCAAAGTTGGTCTTCCAGAAATATCTTGCTTCTTGGTTTTGTCCAGATTTTAGCCCTTTTTGACACATTATAACTTTTGACCAGTTCACCCAATTGATAAAATTCCTTTTTCACTGTGTTCCAGAGGTCACACACTCCATATGTTCCAGTCTGCAGATCTTTATGAAATCAGATGATAAGTTTTCAAGGACCGTTCTGATAGTGATTAATTCTGATTTCCTATGTATTCAAGTGCAGAATTGGTAAGTGACCTACTTTGAGCTTTTCAAAATCTATACCTGGGTGAACATTTTGGATAATTGGCTTGTTCCTTGTATTGAAAACATAGGATTGTACCTACCTAAAGATTTATAGACTCCTACCAATCCATTTATCCACTTTGCCAGAGCCTTTCCGTTTCCAATTTATCAAAGTTTCACTGAAAATGCTGAATCCAGAATTAAATGGCATACTTTGTCCTTTCCCCATTTGCACCCCGTTCGAGATCAGACATAATTGAAAGTGTATTTGCATTATAGACCTAGGAATGAACTCATATGCAGATTCCCAAACCCTGACCAATCCGGTAGATCATTTTTCTTTGCCGATTCCGAACCCCATTTTCTGCATATTTACTGTGTTTTGGTTCAGAAAGTGTTAAGATGCTATTTTTGCGGATTGGTATCAGTTCAAAAGTTTGTTTTCAGAACAAGATAATTGAGGGGTCATGTTCTACATGTGACATTCAATCAGGATCCAGAGGTTGGGTTTCTGAAGGATCTTTTTGATGACCCTATGAGTTCAGTTTCAGAGGTAGTTTGTTCAGTTTGTAGTGCGGAAAGGTGTTAAGTTTCAGAGTGACCATTTTGCATGAGTGATAAATTTCTGTCTGAAAGATGTTTTCAGTTTTCGATTGCAGAACCATCTTCATTGCATATCAATGAACTATCTAACTTGATGGTGAAGCTTCATAATGCCATCTAGTGACTTTGCAATAACTAATCTAAATGAGATTTATGCTGATTCAACATTTCACACTTGCATAGTATTCTGGAAATGCAAAGTTTCATCAGTTGCGTCTTGTGCCGGAGAATGAATCTGAGGGAGCCCTTTCACATGCATGCTCGTTATGGATGAATGAGTCTTCTTGCCGAATGTCGGAGTCAGGTTGTTGGTTTCAATCAGTTTTTAAGGCCGGTCTCATAGGTAGTTGCTATCTATGAAATCAATTTTTAAGAAGTATGGAAAGTTGATTTCTTTTGAGTTCCAAACAAATTTTTTGTGATCTAGTGCATCAAAGGTTATAATTAGGATAATCTGTGGATGAAGTGGTTTTCAGAAGTAACAAGGCTTGAACTAGGTAGCATGATTTATTACAAGTCAATGATCATTTTATGTGATTAAAGAAACCACTCTGTGTATTAGAGGCTCTGAATTATGATTTGAAACCAAAACATTGCCAAGTTTAAATTCAGTGTTGGGACTGATTTGAAAACAAATATCAATGCAGTGACAAACAAAATGTGAAGTTGGCACCATATCATGGAAAGGAGGATGTACTATAATAGAAACATTAAAACTACAGACTTTTAGGGGAATTGATATTGTTTTGAATGTTTTCCTTAAAGCCTTAGTATTCCAGGCTGTTTGCAAGACAATGAAAGAGGAGTTCATGCTATTTTGTGGAAAGCCAGTAAACATTATACTTGCGCAGAGTATAATATAAGGTGGGTGCATTTAGAATCTTTGTTTAAAGACTTGCAAATACATTGAAAACCTTGCAACAGCATTGCCACAAACTGTGATAGAAAGAGGAGATTCAAAGAGGTTTTGAATATTACAAAGTTAAAACGTAAGGTTGTTATGTCTCCAGCGCAGACTAGCTATTGAAAATGTTTTTAAAAACATTATAAACTGTAATTTCATTACTCAAAACCTATGCATCCATTGTCCATACTGCTAAAAGAGGGGTGACCAAAGACATCAAGTGCGTGGTCTTCAGCAAAGGGAAGTTAGCGCAGATATTGGGGGATCTGTTTAAAGTGTTTTGCAGATATAAAACCCAAGAAGCCTACGCTACCCATGGAAGAGACCAGCGCTGTTTTTGGGAGGAGATCTGCGCTGATTTACAGACTATGTAGAGTTTAAAAGAGACTTATCAATACCAAATATACAGAGTGAAAGAAAGAGGGGTTTGTTAGCACTGCACACTAATTGTGCGAGATGTAATTCAAGATAACAGCGTAACATACAAAGGAGCAGGGGCCAATGTAATATGGAAATGATCAGATAATAAAGAAGCCTACGCTGCCCATGGAAGAGACTAGCGCTAGCAAATGGGGAACAAGAAGATTGGGGGGGCGGTTTAATGTATTTCTCTGCCATTAATCAGCGCAGCAGCAGATTGGAGGTTTTTTTTTTTAAAACATTGAATGAGCTGCGCAAAACACAATGAAATTAACTTTCCAAGCACATCAATTGTGATGTATTACTGCACAGACCTTTAGGGGATTGCATTCTTTGAAGTTTTCAATACATTTAAATGTATTCACAAGGATAATTTGCGCAGATTATATGCATTAGAGGTTTTAAGTTTTTTTTGAATGATCTAAGCATAAATTGCAGATTTAACTCCACAGCAAGAGGCACCTTGGTCCATGGAGGCCATTGGTGCTGTTCTTTTACGCCCAGACAGCTCCATTAGTGAGAAGAACTCAGAAAAGGTCCCAGGAAGATGAAAAATAGTGTATTTGAGATGTCCCACATTGTCCCTGTGGTGGCGTTTTTTGATGTTTATATGGTAAAACACTTACATCCAATGTAAAGAAGAAGCCCAGAGGCTCTTGGCAGGCCTTTGAGGGTTGGGGGTCAAATTTGAGAGGCTCTACATAGTGTTTTGACATGAAATCTGAAAATCACTTAAAACTGTGAAATGAAATATCCCACATTGCTCCCACGGAGGAAACATGAAGTCTTTATATGCAAAAACAAGAACATGTAATTTGAATAAGAAGGAGGAAGCTCTGCACACGCGATCATACATGGCACCTTGCCTCAGGAAGCATGCCCAGTCGATCAAGACCATAATTTTGCATAAGACATCGCGCGCTCGCAGAGGAATAAAACTGAGTAGTCGCTCAGTCGCGCCTGAGGAAGGAAGTCATGAAATTAGCTCGCGACTGCGCGACCGAGCTCGTCACGCAGTTGCAGACCCAAATATGAGTGCGTCGTGCAGTCGCACAAGATGACTAAGACATCAAAATTGGCTTGCAGGTGAGCGACCGATCTCGTCGTGCAGTCGCACAGCTTTTAGTCGCTCAGTTGCACAGCCCAAAATTGCTCATCGCGCAGTCGCACGCAAAGCTTGAGGTCATTGAAAATGCACGCGAGTGGGTGACTCATCTCATCGTGCACTCGCGCAAGGTTTGCAAGGTGATAAAAGGATGTTGCGACTGAGCGGTAATGGCCTAGTCGCGCACTCGCGGAGGCGAAAGTGGAGACAGTCAGGAGTTAAAAAAGTAATTTTCAGAACAAATCAGCGAGCACCACTTGTCAAATTCTGGTGCAATGTGAGCAAAAGGGATTAAAATATGCAGATATTTTAAATTTTTATTTCAATTCAATAGTTTGACTATTGAAAATATTCAAATATTTCAGATTGTTCAGAAAATGTGCCCAGAAAGACAAACTCTTTTGATGATTCAGGGTGGAAATTTGATCAAAAGTATCAGCTATTATATACCATTGGAAAGGTATTGAAGAGAGGAATCTGATTTTACAGACCATTTGAGGGCATAACGAATCAGATTTTGGCAGTAACAGAAGGAAGTGGTTGTAGATATTTTCTGAGAGAGAAGGACAGGTGTCGGTGACTAAATTTGTTTCTCTCATTCTCCTATATCTCAGTTTTCTTCTCAATTGTAAAAGGGATGTTGAAAATTATGCTGCTGGGAAGCTTCCAGGCTTTTGAGTTTTAATTTTTGTGTTCATGGTCTTGCAATGTATAGTTTCAGATAATTTTTAATGAAAATCAAAGGAAATCCCTGTTCAGAACTTGTATGATGTCTTTATATGTTTGTTTTGATTCTTGTATATTAACTTGTAAGGCATGTTAATATACCAGTTACAAGGTATCTGTGCATTTGAATCTGATTTTCTCTCAAGGAGAGCAAG
>MU225001.1:2588422-2606922 GCA_018584345.1 Thuja plicata | reverse complement strand
CAGGAATCCATCCCCTGATTCACTGAAAGAAGTGAATCCAACAGGTACACCCGCCTGAGCCTTTGAGCTCAAAGTGTAGGAGGGTTTGTTTGATCCTCGTTAATTAGCCTTTTCTTTGACAAGGTCAAGTAAAAACCGCTAACAAGTTCATTGTCATTTTTTTCCTCTATGTTGCACCCTATTTGCATTTCATAATAAGCACAATCATATTTAAGTGGCTCACTAGAATAACAATAAACTTGTAACTTTAAATAAAATTAGTTGCAAGCCAACTGTTTGAAAAAAAAATGTGATTATTGGAAAAACAAAAATTACTAAGGAGTAGACCTTTACAATGGTATCAGAGCTAAAAATCATGCCATCCTGTAGGGATTGAAGTGTAATGCATCATAAATATTATTTGAGGAGAAACAGGTAAAACACTAAAATCAACAATCAACCTGAAGCTGAACAAGAGGGTGATACATTTTTCATTATAACCTTGGGTGAAAAAGAAGGGGAAAGAGAAAAACACAGAACCAGGAAAATGATAAATGAATTGACTAGAGTACAACAAGAAATTTAAAACACTTTACAGCAGATGGTGACACTTATGACACAACACTTGACAATCGGGGACAACAGGAATCAAGGCAATAATGATGCAAGAGGAAAGGTAAATGGATGAGATAATGGAAATGGTGATGATTCAGTGAATAATGGGGTTGATAGAAAGTAAACTAGAACATGATCAATGAACACTAGGCCACTCATGTCTCGATTTCCTCTAAGACAAGATGTTCAAAACAATAATGAACGCACTCAACAGGAGATACAAGATCATTTTTTAGAAGATTGGAGAGATTTTGTAGTAGAGATTCATACTGAGATGTCATTCAGAGAATATATATGGATGGAATGTTAAAACACTTTTATATATATATATAAGAAGCTTTGACAACTTTTTTGCAATTACATTACATAGTTTGGGATAATGACTCAACATGACTTGAAACATATCCAAATGACCTTCTAGATCATAAATGAAACAAATTAAATTAAATTTTTCACATTTGGACCTTTGAACTCCTGTAGCTTAGGTGCTACAAATAATTTTGAGTTGAGGAAAAATTTTCAAAGGATTCAACACATCAATTTGACTCAGGGAACAACCATGACGAAAACACTTTAGGATAGGAAATAGGTGGTGAGAAAACTATTGCAATACTTTTAGGCACTGAGCAGGCAATAACCTTTATGGTGAGGAGTTTAATATAGGGAAAATGAGTTGTTACATTGGTTAACACAGGGGCTATGCATAATTTGATCTCAGAGAGATTGGTTAAGAAGAAAGGGATTCAGATTGAGGGGCACAAGGGCTTCAAAGTTATTGTGTCTAGTGTACATAATTTATGAAGCACTCACATGATTATTGGTCTACACATGCGGATGAGTGATTATGACATGGTGGGAAATTTATGTTTAGTTGACATGGAAGCTTATGATGTCATTCTTGGCATGACCTAGATGACGTCTCTCCATGAGTTCACTTTTAATTTAGACAAAATGGAGATGTAGTTTGAGCACCAAGGCAGGAAAGTAGTACTCGGAGATTTATCAAATGGTGGACTCAGGGTACTATCACTTAGGAGGATGGAGTAGTTATTCAGACATGATGAGGTGGAGTGGGTAGCATAGTGACTTATTATGCCTATAATTTTAAATTTGTAGGTGAAGAGTTATCATCCAGACATACAATATATCATTTCCATGAACACTAAGGTGTTTGATAGTATTCCCCATGGATTTCATCCTGAGAGATTGATATAGAGAATCATGGAAAACTCATCAACCTTCTAGGATATATATGATCCAACAACATTTTAAGATTTTTTATCCTCCCAATGAAGCATCAAAACAAAATGCAACTCCAGGTTCACCACATATGCATCAACACATTCTCATATTAGAGGCATTTATTTTTTATCCAAATCACATAACCATTACCAAGTATTAACCAAAGATATAAAACCATTATACTTGTATATCCATATCTTTTTCATGGAATATGAATCATTTAAATCTTTCATCTATCCATTACTTGCAGAAGAAAACCAAGAATTGTCCAACTATGAAATTTACTATATTCTGGTCATGAAAATACAGTCCTAAACAGTCATTCATAAATCTCTACATATTGATAAACAATACAATCACTCCAGTCATATTATATAAATTAATGTTACAAAACTATGTTCCAAGTTATAGAATGATCCAACGGTTAAATAAAAATTTATGATGATTCTTCCAAAATTGGTCATTTTGAATCAGGGTTTTGGGCAGTTACAAACGGTTTTCACAAAACTCTCATAACTTTCTCAAAATTGCATGAAATAAACTCAAATAAAAATGAATGGAAAGCTTATTCTCTATTCTGAAATATCATAATATAAATACACTTGTTTCCAAATTGTACATGTCCGTACAAGTCCTGGAAACAAGAGGGAAAACTTTCAAGACAACAAAACAATAGATTTAACAATAAAAATATGATACCAAAATGCTTCCAATGCTTCCCAATCCTTCTCCCACTTTACATCATGCCTATGAAAGAAAATTATAGAGGTTTTTATATCCTTTAAATCTTCATATGTAATTTACAACTACTCAACTTCCTCTTGTGATCATACAACTTCCTATTTTTGTCTTTTTACAACTTTTGAAAAGTTGCATTTTACAACTTTTACAACTTTTAGCCAATGACCTTAAAACTTTGTAAAAACCATCTAAACATATCAAAATGGAAATTTTATGACCTTTTATATAATTCTTACCCTTCCATGGGTTATTTTTACATATTTGACTTCCTTGACCTATTAGGACCTTGATAAGCAACTTTGACAACTTGTTGTAATTACATTACATAGTTTGGGATAATGACTCAACATGACTTGAAACATATCAAAATGACCTTATAGATCATAAATGAAACAAATTAGATTAAATTTTTCACATTTGGACTTTTGAAATCCTGTATCTTAGGTGCTACAAATGATTTTCAGCTCAGGAATAAATTTCAAAGGATTCAGCACATCAATTTGACTCAGGGAACAACCATGAGGAAAACACTTTAGAAGAGGAAATAGGTGGTGAGAAAACTATTGCAATACTTTTAGGCACTGAGAAGGAAATAAATTTTATGGTGAGGAGTTTAATATAGGGAAAACAATTTGTTACATCGGTTAACACAGGGGCTATGCATAATTTTATCTCAGAGAGATGGGTTAAGAAGAAAGGGATTCAGACTGAGGGGCACGAGGGATTCAAAGTTATTGTGTCTAGTGTGCATAATTTACAAAGCACTCGCATGATTATTGGTCTACACATGCGGTTGCATGATTATGACATGGTGGGAAATATATGTTTAGTTGACGTGGAAGATTATGATGTCATTCTTGGCATGGCCTGGATGACGTCTCTCCATGAATTCACTTTTAATTTAGACAAAATGGAGATGTAGTTTGAGCACCAAGGAAGGAAAGTAGTACTCAGAGATTTTTTAAACGGTGGACTTAGGGTAGTATCACTTACGAGTATGGAGCGGTTATTCAAACATGATGAGTTGGAGTACCTATAATTTTACATATGTAGGTGAAGAGTTATCATCTAGACATACAATATATCATTTCCAGAAACACTAAGGTGTTTGATAGCATTCCCCATGGATTTCCTCCTGAGAGATGCATTGAGCATGTGATAAAATTACAGGAGTGAGGTAAAACTATAATCACTACTCCTTATAAACACCTAGAGACACACAAGGATGAAAATTAAAAAGCAATTAAGAGTTTATTGGAGATGGGTCACATCATGCCTATCAAGACCCCATTTGCATTAGTTGTGGTTTTAGTGAAGAAAAAGGATGGTACTATGGTGATGTGTATTGACTACAGGGCCTTGAATAAAAAAACAATCAAGAACAGGTATCCCATTTCGTGGATAGATGAGGTTATTGATGAGTTGCATGGAACTTTCTACTTCACTAAGATAGATTTGAGATCAAATTATCATCATATTAGGATGAGGGCCAAGGATATTGAGAAAATAACATTCAGGTGACACTATGATCATTTAGATCTTTTGGTAATGTCATTTGGGCTTACCAATGCTCCTGTGACATTTCAGAATTGTATGAATTGAGTATTCAGGAGGCGGTTGAGGAATTTTGTGCTAGTCTTCTTTGATAACATCTTGGTATTCAGCGGGACCTAGGAGGAGCACTTGCAGAACTTGCATGATTTTTTGATTATTTTGGAGAGTAAGTCCGTATTTTCCAAGGAATCAAAGTGTGAATTTGGTATGAGTGAATTGTTGTATACTAGGCACATAATTAGTGTTTATGGTGTGAGAGTAGATCCAAAAAATATTAGAGTCATCGTTAAGTGGCCCACACCGAATAGTATCTCATAGCTGAAGGGATTCCTCTAATTATAAGACTTCTACAAGAGGTCTATTAAGGGATTTTCATGGACCACAGCCCCATTAATAGGTCTCACTAAAAAGGGGGAATTTTAGTGGAGTGATGTAGCACAGTAGATTTTTGAGCACTTTAAATAGGCGATATCATATTGTCCTGTGTTAGATCTTCCCGACTTCACCAAGTCATTTGAGTTATAGTGTGATGCTTCAGGAGAAGGGATTGGTGTAATTTTGATGCACGAGAAACACCCCATAGCCTTTGAGAGGAGGAAATTGAGAGGGTAAAGAAGATTTATTCTATTTATGATTGGGAGATGTTGTCCATCATGTATGTATTGGCCAAGTTCTGGTATTATCTAGTAGGGGGGATATTTTTTATTAAAATATATCATAATAGCACTAAGGATTTCATTATCTAGAGAGATCTAAATGGTAGGAAGAAGAAATGGATTGCTAAACTATAGGCCTATGAATTTGGTATTGAATATGTCAAAGGGAATAAGAACATGGTGAAAGATACACTTTCAAAGAGACCACACTTGTGTTCATTGGTGGAGATATCAGGTGATTGGAGGGAGTTTATTGCAGCGGAGTATGAAAAGGATCAATGGGTAGTAGGTTTGATTGAAGGAAAAAATTGGGACAACAGGTACATGGTAAATGGGGATCGCATATTCTATAAGGATGGGGTCTGTTTAGTGCCTTCCTCACCCATTAAGGAATTGGTCCTAAGAAATTTTCATGATGCTCCATTGGTTGGCCACCTAGGTTTCTTCAAGACTTACAGGCATACCCATAATAGATTCAATTGGAAGGGACTTGAGAATGAAGTCCCAAAGTATGTTAGAGAGTGCCCAGTATGCCAACAAAATAAGAACAAGCATACATTTCCAACTAGATTACTTCATCCCTTACCGATTCTAGATCATAAATGGGAAAGTATTTCAATGGACTTCATTACAGGAGTACCCAGTGTACAGGGTAAGGACTGCATTTATGTAGTGGTTGATAGATTGACTAAGTTTGCAAACTTATTTATTATTGCAACCACTTACAGAGCAGCTCAAGTAGTTGATTTGTTCTTTAAAGAGGTGTTAAGTTACATGGGTTTACCAAGAATATAGTGAGTGACAGAGATAGAAAGTTCCTAAGTTTATTGTTCAGGCTTAGAATTGTCACCCTAAATCAGGCATTAAGGCTTCATGGCAACTCTATCTGACAATGGAAACTTCTTCTAGTTGTGGGTGAACTATGGATGAGGAAGAATCTCCAGATTCTAGGTCGGTTCCTATCTGATATGGAATATCACCTCCTGATTGAAAATTTAACTGAGAAAAAGGAAGAGAGATTTAAAATTGAACTTGCATGAAAACTAGAAAAAGGTGATACACCAAGGAGATTCAGATCTTCTTGAAGCTTTAAACTGACATCCACTTATCATACCCTAGTGATTTCTGTACTATCATTCACTGCTCAATACATAGGTTAATTGGAAGGCCACAACTAGGGTTTAACCACAAGCAGTACTCTCACCATTAACAACATGCATATTCTACAAAAGGCTTATATTATGTGATATAGAATAGGAATCAATGCAATTCACTAATCCATATTTACAAAGATATTACTCTTAGATGCAAAAAATTGAAAAGGAACTTTGAACAAATGATAACAATAACATGTGTGGAAAAAAGTGGGTCAACTATATTCTTCTCAAAAATCTGTATACAAGTTACATATATGAATTCCTGAGTAATGGCAAGGTATAGTGAAATCCTCTTGCACAAAACCGAAATTACAAGCATGAACTTACACTGGAATAAAAAGAAAATGAACAAACAGCTATAGGAATAATGAATTCACTAAAGCTCCTCTATCCACTAAATTGACCCCCTAAACATGAAGTAAAAGCTCAGCTAAATAGCCCACATGGCTAATCTTGAAAATGAGATCTCCCTCCAAAAAGGTCTTCTAAACAGAAAGAAACCCCTGAAAATTAGGCCCAATTGATGCCTATAATATAGCTTTAATAAAAGCTCTCCACGATCCCTCTAAAACCCTAGATTTAAGGCATAATACATGCCTAAACTTAGCTTTAAACTCAAATTTCAAAAATGAATTCTCATAATGTTGGCATCTTTGAACTACATCTTTGCAATAATATTACCAACCCATTCAAAATCCTAATCCACAACATGGATCCCCACTATATTTGCATAAAAACAAAAACTCCCAAAGCATAGCCGACACCATAGCATGGTCAACATGACCTATTTCTGAAAAATAACCAATCTCCCACAAAATATAAATGTATCCATCAGCTAAGTAGCTGTCATGGCATGTGATTGATAGGGTCTTTATTGTGGACTCCAAAATTCTATTGAATTTGGCATAGGCCTTAATAGCCATTTCATTTTCGCAGTTTACTATTTTGGGAGCAAAATAAGGGTTTCTTGTTGTTTCTGTGTGTCGTCATGCTAAGAAGTTCATCTTTTCTTACTATTTTCTTGGCTTCACCTAGCTCGAGCTATCAAATGCCATATTATATGGCACTGCACATGCGCATTTGGTCTTCACTGTGAGAGGGAGTTCAATGCCGCCATGTTGTATTCTTCTTGTAACTCAGCCTTTGCATTTTGGTGTGATTTAGCTTTGAAACTGGCACTTTAGAACACAACTTTCATCTAAAACTTGGGCGGCTTGGGCGACATTTCTGAAGTTTGAAACCATGAATGCTGGCATTTTGCTTGTATCTTTGCAAGAAGCTCGGGCTTCAGCATTTAGAACCCGGGCTCTCCACTTGGGTCCACCGCCACTTAATGGTGTTGTCATGGTACTTTGAACATAGAGAGCTCAAGCTCTTCAACCACGGCCTCTCTGCACAAACACCACAGATAAGTCACCCTTCACTCCTGTTCACTCTGTCTTCTTCTGCTATTTAGCTTGCCATTTATTGTTACTGTTGAAGTCTGTAACCGAGAGATGTACTCGGGTTCTCTTTATTGTCTCCACTGCATTTTTAGAAGGATTTCTCCACGTATTCTTGCTACGACATTGATAAGAGCATCCAGCTGTGATTTTAAGCTTAAACTTTATCTTGTGTTGGTGTATCATGTTGTCTTCACGCTCACTTGTCTGGCTTGACTGGTATCTTTGAACAAGATTTCATCTTAATCTTAACACTTGCTCTGTGATTGGAGCACACCGCTTTGAACTGGAGTCTCATTCAAAACTCGGGCTATCTTTTTTTCATTATGATAATAACGACCTGTGACTTCATTCTTTGAGCTCGACCTTTGACTATAGTTGCATGCTGTTAATAATATACCTTTGACTGCGGCTTTTGAGTGTTGAAGCTGTAGGTAACGCTATCTTTTATGCATTTTGTCTGGAAGCAGCCACATTGGACTGAATTTAATGTATCACTTTTGTCTTTACTTTGCTAAAGTTGAGCCTCTGTCGTGATTCTAGAGATTGAAACCAAAGATGAACTTGGGCTTCCTTGATGACTCCATTCTGGAAAAACCATGGCTCCCCTTTTCATCTTCATTTGAACTTGATGCTGTATCAAATAGTCATCTCAGGATTTATCTTGATCTGTATTCATTTGAAAATATCACTGCATAGATGGATTTCAAAGTTTATCCCCAGTTACAGATTTTAACTCCACCATCTGTCTGCAATTTATATGTTGTCCTATTTGTTTTTAAAAAAAAAAAAATTGTTTGTACCCACAGCTGGTTGTATACATTTTTTGTCACTTTTTCACTTGTTGTTTATCACCATGTTGCCTCTATTGTTGACTGTAACTTGGTTCCCTTTGGCTATGCATATTTGCTTGTGAACTTGAATTTAGTAAATGACAGATTTTTCTTTCGCAAAAGTCCTCTTAATGAAATAGCACAACTGTATCAAAAATTTGTAGATACCTTTGAAATATACTTGCCATAGCCTTTATTTATTAATCATCACTATCCTCAAAGGATATATTTAGCATTATGGATAAAAATGCATCTCTATCATTTGTCACTGTTATTTGGTTCTACTTATAGCCAATAATGAATCAACACAATGAAACTCATATCCATTTATCCATTTTATTATCCATTGAATATGGACTCTGTTCTTGCCAGCACAGGCACAAATTGTATCATTTTAACACTCTTGACAACGAGAATCACAATTAGTGATTGCATGTCATTTGATATTTTTCTGTAGTAAACCCATGAATCAAATATAACAAGATTTATAACACAGAATTTCTACTTTCAGCAATACAATCTGTTTATGGGGTTCAAGCACGGGCTCGTGACACCCACAAACAGATTCATGTGTTCTTGTACTTGATCTTTAAACATCTTTTCAGAAAATGAACAATATCTGAATATGATTATGATTCTGTGAGCACCATGATGAAAAGTATACTACATCTCTTTTGATTCTTGACTGTGATAAATACCAGTCCATTTTGAACAATGCATTTCCCTATTAAGCTTTAAAACATCAAAACAAACTCATTATGTTAGTGAACATGACCTAGTGGTCAATTTTGAACATCCATCAGACCACTGGTTTGCTCACTCACATAATGAGATAGTGTTGTCATTTTACATTGTTTTTCACCTTATGTGCATGCTCATTTTGCTACTGCATTGAATATCAGAAGTATATGTAGCCATGAAAGAATTGATTGTTTGTATGATGTTCTCGTTCTTTTGCATTGCTTGGATCCAACCGGATCTAACAAACTCTTAACCATGATGCAAGACAACCCCTAAAGACTTAGAACCAGACAGATGCAGACTCAGACAAAGGACCAGAGGACTTGGACCAGACATGACATCCAGCTCCTGATATGCAGACGACACTTCAAGGAAATGCAAAGGACCTACTCATATTTCTATCACTTCTTTCTATTCTACCTTTGTACTCTTCTTTATTGGTTTGAAATATGAAGAATGAAAGAACTTTTTGTAAAATTACATTCAGTATGAATGCACCATGTAATGATCAATTTATGAATTTGGCTATTTTGACATGTGATCAATACTTACAGTACAATTAAAATTTTATATTGAATGCAATAACAACATGTTAATCCACATCACCTGAAAGACACTGTTAAATGAAAGCACTTTAATGCACCCTTTTCCTACTTGTCTATTATTCAGCATGATGAAAAATTTGGGTAACATTTATTATGGCAAAAAAATTTCAAATTGAGTGGCACGAAACTTACCCCCAGTACTAGCTACCATTTACAGATCGATGGTCAGACAGAGATAGTAAACACGTGGGTTGAGGGTTATCTGTGGAATTATGTATCACGATAGAAGAAAGAATGGGTTTTATGGTTGCATTTGGGTGATTATTGCTAAAATACCACCTATTGTATGACTATCAGGATGACTTTGTTCATGGCATTGTATGGGTATGAAGCCCCAAACTTCATGGACTTACTCTTTGGGGATAACATGGTGTCTAAGTCCAAGGACTTGCTATAGGAGATTCGAGACATCTTGAGGGCACTTAAGGAGAACATCTAGTATGCATAGAACCAATAGAATTTATATGTAGATCAGCACAAGATTGAGCCCAGTTTTGAGAATGGTGATATGGTCTACTCGAGACTTTAGCATTATAGACAGACTTCTCTGAAAAAAAAATGGAATCGAGAAAATTAAGCCACAATTTTATCATTTTTCAGAGTTACTCAACACATTAGAGAGGTGGCATGCAAGCTATAGTTGTCAGCCAGCAAGGTGCATAATGTATTACATGTTTCTAGACTCAAGAAAGCTCTGGAAAAAATGTAGTACCATTAGCAGCGTTTCCACCCCTGGATGAGGAGGGGAAATTGATATTTTTTCCTAAGGCGATCATTGATACCAAGGAGAGGACACTTCAGAGGAGAAAAATTAAGGAATATTTTGTTAAGTGGAAGAACCATCCAGTTGATGATGCTACGTGGGAGAGTGATCATATTTTGAAGCATCCAAAGCTGAAATTTCTCCAAGACAAGCAATCTGGGGAAGGGAAGATTGTAATTTCCTTTTTCTAGAGTTCAAGAAACACTATTGTTGTTAGCCTATTTTCCCTTGGTCTCGTAGGCTAAATAGGACATGAAAGGAACTTAGAGGCCATTTTGGCTAGGTACTTCCAGTTGCAGTTCATTCTGATGTGATTTGAGGCAGTTTTGGGCAAACATATTATTTATTGCAAGTCAATATGGTCATTTTTTGTCATCCATTGGTAGAGGGGTTTATGATTAAAAAAAATTATACCAACAAAATTAATTATTTATCATCGATATAATTTATCACACATTAATAAAGTTATTTTATAAAGTTAAATTTAATTATTTAACTTTATTAATGCATAGTCTATAGTTTGTGGGAAATATAAATTAAATGGTCCCCCATGATTTTATAACACGTTGGAGATATAAAAGGTAAAAGGAGAAATATCAAAGAAAAAAAACTCACATAAAAATAGAAGTCACGAGAAAATAGGAGGAAAAAAGCAATGTTATGTTTTTTATCCCATGTTGATGAAACAAGAGAGTGAGCCCATGAGAAAGTTTATAAAAAGGAATAAAGTTCTCTCTTTCACCATGCTTGGATATTGTATGAAATTGGAGAAATTGTGGAGATTATTCTCTCTGGGCTTGGAAGAGGAAATCCCTCTATGCTATCAAATTTGACGTTGTTGAAAGATACGATCTTGAGATTCACTCTTGACTTTCAAGATAAATCTTTATATGTAGTTGTTTTTCTATTGGAAAGATTTTATGAGCTCCTAGGGTTTTTATTTCAAGGGAAGAAGAGTTGCAAGTGCGGTACTAAATGATTAGAAGTTTTTGAGCTACTATATTTTCCTTCATAGAATCATAGCACAATGAAGAAACACTCTTACTTATTAGCTGATTATTATCTTTGATTTTCATTTTGTGGGTGTACCATCCCAAAAAGTAAGCACTTACTTTTATACACTTTTGGGATAATTTTAGCCCTCCTTAGTGTGTTTATTACATTAGGACCTCATGTTACATTTATTTATATGCATAATTTAAATCAATGTCCTCTTTCTTCCTTTAATCTTGCTCAAAACTCTAGGATGGCATTAATTTCATGTTTTCCTGCTTATCTATCTGTTTCACCATATTTCCTTTGACACCCTTAATACCTCTCAGGGTCCGTAAAGTTTTCCTTGACTTTTTTCACCTTGAGGTATAGGTCGACCTCGACCTATACCCAAGGTTGTGAATTTTTATTGGCTCTCAGGCCCGATGCAAGGTATTTCCTTTTTCTACTCTCCTTTGTCGACCTTTGTGAATCTAAGCCTCTTCATTCATACACATCAAGAAATCAAGTCTAAGGTGCATTCAAGAGTTTTTTTGTGATTTCAAGAAATAAATCATTAAAGGCATCCATCCATCATTCAACCAAGAATGCATTTCCTTCCATAGATCTAGCTTCTCTCTTCATTGGAGACACAAGAGTTGGCCACCAAAGGAGGAGATCCACATTTATACACTCAAATATTCTTCCTCTTCTTCTTCAATCCTAAATTGAGGTGAATTACAAGCATCTACTACATAAGGTTTTGTCTTACATTATTTCCTTTTGGTTTTTGTGTTGAGTCAAGGTTATTGCGTCAACATACTTGATCACATACTAAGCACAATTATATCTACATGGTATGATACATTCTATTGTTAGATTTAATCTTTATGCTAGCATTTTTGTTATTTCAATTCAAGGTCGATTCCTAAACATGTGCTTGGCCAAGGCAAGCCCCTTCCCCCAAAAAATTTCTCCTCTCTTGTATCCAGGTGCAGGTTTGGAATATAGATATTGTTGTATATTTGAGGACCCATTTTAAAGAACTTCCTAGATCCACTTTATGTTCTATATTTTAACACTATCAAGTATAGGTCAAAGTTGACCTATATCCTGTAATTTAGTACATTTTTAGTTGCAGATCTGGAAAGCCCCACAGAAGATCTACCAGACCCAAAAACTATTTTTGTTTCTAGAAAAGTCAAGTATAGTTCACAGTTGCCCTATACCCAAGAATTTAACCTATTCCAGTGACTTCCAAATTTTCATAGATTACAATTTCCAGCTCCTGAGTTCCAGATCCAATTCAGTTTTTGTCCTTGATTCCATCTGATATAAATTTTTCAGATCTGAACCTTATTCCCCCAAGGTGAGCACACTCTCTCTTTTTCATTTCATTACATATCATTTACAAACCCTCTTTCACAAATAGGATGAACAACCTATATGCTACATTGTGAAGATCATGAATGGGAACCTTACCCCATGCTAATCGGGTTTCCTTTGGCTAGTCTTGGACTCTTCCTCTGTAATAATAATAAAAACATATACTTTAGAATATATAGACTACATAAGAGTCTTTTTTAATGACCCTAATTCTCCTAATCCTATTCCTCCTACTCAAGATCAACCTCCTAGTAATCCTCAAACTTTTCATCATCTCCAAAACATTACTCATGATCTGGATGTTAGACATTTTCTAGATGATCCCTCTTGTTCGTCCCTTACCAAGGATGATAATACTAATCCTCCTAAATAGAATATTCCTCTCACTATTCCTCCTTATAGTATGCATGTTCATTCTCCTCAATATGAATCACACTCCCCATCTACACTTAAAGCATGTTATACTACATGATATGATATAACTGCTCAACAAGGCTACAAAGGTTTAGGACTCGATATTAATGAACAAGGAATTAAATTTCCCATTAATCCTTTGCAAAAAACTCATAGACATGGTATAGGCCTAATTCCCTATCATAATTTTCTTACAACATCTCCTCCACCAAAACCTCCCCTTCATCTTCTTTTACCAACCCCATCCATATCTCTTTATGATACTCGTGAAGCTTTAGCGAAGCGAGTATATTTACATCTTATGTCTGAGCCTAAGATTAGATATAAACCTTATGTGGAAGATGGTAATAATAAATTTCTATGTCCTTTCCATTACAATAACACACACTTACTTTGTGATTGTGATGCTTTTATGTTATATGTTTATAATAAAGTTGACCAAGGTTTACTTCCTTTTACACTAGACATTTTACATCTTCTTCATACATAAAATTAGCATTAATGACCCCTATTGGGTTTATCTCCATTATGATACATAATGACCACACACATATGCACACAAGAAAAGCCACCAGAAGGCGCAAATTTTTTGATAGGGTTGACTAGCACGACACACAAACTTGCTAGAACTTTCAATTCTATTTTTTTGTGGTTCACAGTAAGACACGTAAATCTTACTAGGAAAGGTAATCACACCCTCTCTCTCTCTCTCTCTCTCTCTCTCTCTCTCTCTCTCTCTCTCCCTCCATGATAGTAGGTTAGATCATGGATTGTGTATCATCATTGGTTGTACTCTTGTTCTTCCTATGTGATCATTTGTGCTCTTGCAATAACTTTCTAGATATGATATTAGTGGGCGAGGCATTACCGATCAAGGTCTCTTTCACTAGTTGATTTGGGTTTTGTGTATTTATACTAACCCATTTGTTGTTGATGTATTTTTTCTTTTCTTTTCCTTTTTCTTTTTGCTTTGTTCTTGTGCCCTTGTGCATGGATGTGGAGTTACGATCTTTAGTTTTGGGGCTTATGTCCTTAGACTTAGATATGTCCTACCTCTTTTCAATTCTTTGCAATCATCATCTTTTCTCTCTCTTTCTTCTATCTCTTTCTTTACTGTGAGTATGAGCTCGCCTGATACCCCCACTAAAATGGGGGCTAAATGTATCATCCTAAAAAGTAAGCACTTACTTTTATACACTTTTTTGGGACCGTTTTAGCCCTCCTTAGTGTGTTTATTACATTAGGATCTCATGTTACATTTAATTATATAGGTAATTTAAATCGAGGTCCTCTTTCTTCCTCCAATCTTTTTCAAAACTCTAGGATGGCATTTTTTTCATGTTTTCCTACTTATTTGTTCTTCACCATATTTCCCCCGACACCCTCAATACCTCTCGGGGTCCAAAAGTTTTTCCTTGACTTTTTGAGCCTCTAGGTATAGGTCAACCTTGATCTATTCCTGGTATAGTTTGACCTCAACCTATACCCAAGGTTGTGAATTTTTATTGGCTCCCGGGCAAGATGCAAGGTATTTCCTTTTCCCTCTCTTTTGTTGACCTTTGCAAATATGAGCCCCTTCATTCGTACACTTCAAGAAATCAAGTCTAAGGTGCATTCAAGAGATTTTTTGTGATTTAAAGCAAGCAAGCATTAAAGGAATCCATCCATAATTCAACCAAGCATGCATTTCCTTCCAAAGCTCTAGCTTCTTTCTTCATTGGAAACAAAGGAGTTGGCCATCAAAGGAGGAGATCCACATTTATACATTAAAGTATTCTTCCTCTTCTTCTTCAATCCTACATTGAGGAAAATCACAAGCATCTACTACATAAGGCTTTGTCTTACATGATTTCCTTTTGGTTTTTGTGTTGAGTCAAGGCTATTGTATCTACATACTTGATCACATACTAAGAAAAATTGCATACACATAGTATGACACATTTCATTGTTAGATTTAATATTTACTACATGCTAGTATTTCTTGTATTTCAATTCAAGGTTGATTCCTAAATAGGAGCTTGACCAAGGCAAGCCTCTTCCCTCCTATAATTTTCCCTTCTCTCTTGTTGCAGATCCGAGTGTTAGAAATAACTGAGAGGGGGGGGAATCAGTGGCCTCAAAAATTAATCCTTAAATCAACCCTTAAAACTTATTACCACTTTTAAGCCTCTAGTTATACTCAGTCCTACAAGATGAATGCCTTAAAATACTTATATCAAATTACTACTTGTCAGAATGCTTTGTAAAACCTTCTTTTGTATGTTTATCGATAAGCAATCCTTTATTTATCGAAACACAGTAAATAACTAGAGTATACCGATCAATCCATAATAGCTTATGTGAAATGAAAAACAATAAAGTAATGAAACATAAACACATAATACATGGATTTTTAACGTGGAAACCCTGTTAAGGGAGAAACCACTAGGACCGGTACCCCAAATTTTCACTCTTCTGAAGTGAGCTAGGTTAAGAGCCAACCCTGTTAAAGGTTACAGACACACTACTAGGTGTGACCTTGTTAGAGGATGTAAAAGATAATTTTTCACTTAGTATCTGGCATCTAATACTACCATCCTTGATCAAACACTCACTTGGCATGTTAATAGGTATCGGGAATATCCAATGCTACTTTGTATGATCAAACTTTTTGATACTCCTTGGGATGTATCTCAATTACAAAAGACTTTTAAGTCTTGCTCGGTTAAGAGACTTGATGTTGTAATGGTTAAACTGAAACACTAAAGTGATCTGTTCACACATACAACTTGAATTACAGATTTTTAGATCTATTGTAAGTACATTACCTCTCTGATCAATATAATTAATTCAATACCTTTTCTCCACAATATTCTTCTTTGTGATGTTGTTTCATTGTTCGTCGGTGTCTGCAGAATCTAGCTCTTTCCTCAACTTGTTTGATCAGGTCTGATTGAAGACTTTCTTCTCCTTCAGAATCTCTTCAGCATCTATTTTCTCTTCTCTTCACCCCACAATTCATAATGAATTGGATTGTCTCTTTATAGACATGATTTCACCATTTCTTGACTTTCTTGATCCTTGGTGTGATCCATAATTCTCGCCAATTAGATTTAAAGCAAAACTCTAGTTTTATCTCGTAGAGATCTTCTTGCCAACTGGACAAAGTAGCTTTAAATCCTTTACTTATCCTCGGCTTTATCTTGTCAATTAAAACAATGATAAGTATCAGTTAAGTCTATTTTTAGCTCTTGACAACTAAGCATTTTGTCATTTCTAAACTCTCTATTATGTCGGTCAACACTTCAGTTAGTCATCAGTGATAACTGACTATTCTATCGGTGTGACATCAATTTTCATCAGGATCTTTGTCCGTTAGGAAACACTATAATTCTGTCTGTCGGGTTACTCTGTGCTTTGCTCATCGGGAAACACTGTGACTTTGCTCGTCAGTAATGTTGTGCATTTTCTCATCAGGTAACACTGTGACTTTGTTCTTTTACTTTGTCCATCAGTGTGCACTCCGTTGGTGTATGCAGTCACTTTTTGAATACTTGACTTATATGCATTACTGATAGCATAGCCTTTGATTCATCGATTCTTTGAATTCTTTGGCAATATGTCCATGACCATACAGATTATATCAAGTTTACATCAATGACAATACAATACATTAAATGATTTAATGTCTTGCATGATCATCAACTTAACATCTTCAAATATTCAATCAGTTATAGTTCATCAATCTCTCCCTTTGGCATTGATGGCAACACACTACATTATCACACTATATTATTACTAATACAAAATTAAATATAATAGTTGAAGTTCATCAAACTACCAATCTTATGTAATATAACCGATACAAATATCTGGTCCTTGGTAAGCTCTTATAGCTTAGATTTGATTCTTGTAGCTTTTTTCTGTCTTTAATCCATTCACTAGATATATGTAGAATCTTTCTTTCTCTGATGTGATGTGTTCTTCTCCTATGTCAAACTATCTCCCTTTGACTATTCTCTTTTTTTTTTATGTCTCTTGTCAGCAATACTCTCCTTTTATATGTACTCTCCCTTTCTTGTTACATCTCTCCCTTTGGATAAATGTGATGGATATAATCTCTCCCTAATGTATAATATCTCCCATGGATATAATCTCTCCCTCAAGTGATAATATCTCCCCCTAAAGTGAGAATGGATATAATCTCTCCCTTTGACAGCGATACCAAACAAATATTTTTGACAGTAATGCCAAACAAATCCTTTCTATCTATAATATACTACTTGAATTTCCCAATCCTTCGGTAATACAATAATTCTGGTGCTCGGAGTAGATAAATACCTTGTTGTGTATAGATTTATCTTTGAAGTCCATCTTTGTGCTTGCATCAATATGAATGATATTATGATAATATGTAGGCTGATGCAGCCTTCTAGTCATTTTACTAACCAGTAGACAAGGGTCTAACCCCTAGTCTCTTTCTCAAGTAATCAAATGCATCCTTGGGCAGTGGCTTGGTGAAGATATCAGCTAATTATTCCTTAGATTGCACATACTCAAGTATCACCTCTTTTGCTTGAACTTGTTCTCTTAAATAATGATACTTGATGGAAATATGCTTTGTCTTAGCACGCATGACTGGATTCTTGGAAATGTTTATTGTACTTGTATTATCACAATAGATAATTACTGGTTCAAGAGTTTTCATATGCATACCTTCCAGTAACTGTTTGATCCATGCAATATTTGAGCAGTTTGCAGCAGCAGCAACATACTCTGCTTCAGCAGTAGACTGAGAGGTGCATCCTTTCTTCTTGCTAATCCATGTGACAATTTTTTCACCCATAAAGAACGCTCCTCTAGTTGTGCTCTTCCGATCATCAATATTTCTAGCCCAATCAGCGTCGGTAAAAACCTTAAGTTCAAATTTTCCTTCTCTTCTATACCATAATCCATATTCTTCGATATTCTTCATATATCTTAAGATTCTTTTCACAACAGTCATATGTGATTCCCTAGGATTAGCAGAAAATCTTACAACTATTCTTACTGCATATGCAATATCTGGTCTAGTATGTACAATATACATGAGTTTTCCAATCATTGATTTGTACAAAGTCTGATTTACCTCTGATGACTTTTTCTCCTTTGTCAGCTTACATCCAGTTGCCATTGATGTTCCAACTGGTTTGGAATCTTCCATCTTGAATATTTTCAGCACTTTCTTGATGTATTTGGATTGTGTAATGAAAATACCTTCATCTTGTTGCATGATCTATAGACAAAGAAAGAAATTGATCTCTCCAAACATAGACATCTCAAACTCTTTGCTCATTTCATTTGCAAATGATTTGCATAGCATATCATTTCCTCCAAATATGATGTCATCAACAAATATCTCAACAATCAAAATGTTAGCAT
>MU225001.1:2554577-2579279 GCA_018584345.1 Thuja plicata | reverse complement strand
TCCTCTACCTTCAACTGGACAAGGTGTATCATTACCCATTCTTACTAAACCACCATTATAGTATTCAAAAGTCTCAAACTTTTGTTTGTCACCAGTCATATGGTGAGTGCAGCCACTATCTATGATCTAGACATCATTTTTACTAACTTTATATATCAATGCAGTTTCTACATACCTTTCTTCATCATCATCTGAATCATCTTTTACTGCCACAAACACCATCTCGATGTCTTCATCAGATTCGGTGTTAGTGTCATCATCTTTTCATTTGGCTAGGTAACTAGCCTTCTTTCCTTGTCCTTGTAGTCTCAAGTATCTCTTATTTCTGATTGTCGGTTGCTTCTGTAATCACCTCTTTCAAACTTCTTTTCAAATGATCTGTCATTACTTCTGTCATCTTTTCTTCTGTTAGGACATCTTTCAGCAAAGTGTCCAATCTCTTTACAATTAAAACAAACAAGTGGTAATTTACCTTTTTATTTTCCTTTGCATCTCTACATTCTTCTATCCATAAGTGCTTCATTTTCATCAAGATCTTCTTCTTCACTTTCACTATCACTATTTTTTCTCATAGTGTGTTTATGACTTGATTTACTTATTCTTAAAGAATATTTGAATGCAGACTCTATGTTTGGTAAGACACTATTATCAAAGTTGTTCATCTCAAATGAAATCAGTCTTCCAATCAAACTGTCTAGAGTAACATTGCTATTTTCTACTGCTCTCATTTCTTGTATGGTAGATACTCTAATAGCATAAGTAAGCAGTAAGGTTCTTAGAATTTTACTTACCACTGTATCTTCTTCTATTACACCTCCAACTCCTCAAATAGCGTTGACTACCTCTTTGATTCTTATGTTGTACTGTGTGATGTTTTCACCTTCTTTCATTTTGAGATCATCAAACTTTCCTCTAAGGCTTTCTGCCTTGGCTCTCAAAATATTTTTATCACCACCATGTACAAGCATCAGTTTGTCCCACGTCTGCTTTGTAGTCTTGCAGGTTTTGACATCTTCAAATTCAGCATCGAAGAGTGAGGAAGCAAGCTCTATCATCATGCAATTGTGCTCATGCTTCTCTCTCATTTGTTCAACTGTGTGTGCTCCTGTGGGAAACACATATTCAATATCTAACTATTGAGTAACATCATTTCCAATACCTGATAAGTGGAGTATTATTCTATTTTTCCATGAAGCAAAGTTGTATTTGTTCAACTTGGGCACATCTCGTCTGTTCATCTTGTGATCTTTAGCTTAGGTCTTGAAGTCTTCCTTCTAAGCACACAATCTCTGATACTAATTGTTAGTAATAACTAAGAGGGGGGATGAATCAGTGGCCTCAAAAATTAATCCTTAAATCAACCCTTAAAACTTATTACCACTTTTAAGCCTCTAGTTATACTCAGTCCTACAAGCTGAATGCCTTAAAATACTTGTATCAAATTACTAATTGTCAGAATGCTTTGTAAAACCTTCTTTTGTATGTTTACCGATAAGCAGTCTTTTATTTACTGAAACACAGTAAATAACTAGAGTATACCGATCAATCCAGAATAGCTTATGTGAAATTCAAAATAATAAACTAATGAAACATAAACACATAACACATGGATTTTTAACATGGAAACCCTATTAAGGGAAAAACCATTGGGACCAGTACCCCAAATTTTCACTCTTCTAAAGTGAGTTCAGTTAAGAGCCAAACCTATTAAAGGTTACAAACACACTGTTAGGTGTGACCTTGTTAGAGGATTTAAAAGATAGTTTGTCACTTAGTATCTGGCATCTAATGCTACCATCCTTGATCAAACACTCACTTGGCCTATCAATAGGTATCGGGCATATCCAATGCTACTTTGTATGATCAAACTTTTTGATACTCCTTGGGATGTATCTCAATTACAAAAGACTTTTAAGTCCTGCTCAGTTAAGAGACTTGATGCTTCAATGGTTAAACTGAAACACTAAAGTGATTTGTTCACACATACAACTTGAATTGCATATTTTTAGATATATTGTAAGTACATTACCTCTCTGATCAATATAATCAATTCAATACCTTTGCTCCACATTGTTTTGCTCTGTGATGTGGTTTCAATGTTCGTCAGTGTCTGCAGAATCTAGCTCTTTCCTTAGCTTGTTTGATCAGGTTTGAATGAAGACTTTCTTCTCCTTCAGAATCTCCTCGGCGTCTATTTTCTCTTCTCTTCACCCCACAATTCGTAATGAAATGGGTTGTCTCTTTATAGACATGATTTCACTATTTCTTGGCTTTCTTGATCCTTGGCGTGATCCATAATTCTTGCCAATTAGATTTAAAGAAAAACTCTAGTTTTATCTCGTAGAGATCTTCTTGCCAACTGGACAAAGCAGCTTTAAATCCTTTACTTATCCTCGGCTTTATCTTGTCAATTAAAACAATGATAAGTATCAATTAAGTCTATTTTTAGCTCTTGACATCTAAGCATTTTTTCGCTTCTGAACTCTTTGTTCAGTCGGTGTGACTTCAATTGTCATCGGGATCTCTGTCTGTCAAGCAACGCTGTAATTTTGTCTATCGAGTTACTTTGTTCTTTACTCGTTAGGCAACATGGTGAATTTGCTCGTCGGTAATGTTGTGCATTTGCTCGTCAGGTAACACTGTGATTTTGTTCTTTTACTCTGTTTGTCGATGTGCACTCTGTCAGTGTATACAGTCACTGTGAATACTTGACTTATATGCATTACTGATAGCATAGCCTTTGATTCATCGGTTCTTTGAAGTCTTTGGAAATATGTCCATGACCATACATATTATATCAAGTTGACATCAATGAAAATACAATACATTAACTAATTTAATGTCTTTCATGATCATCAACTTAATATCTTCAAACATTCAATTAGTTATAGTTCATCACTGAGGACCCATTTGGAATAACTTTCTGGGTCCACTTTCGGTTCTATATTCTGACACTCTCAAGTATAGGTTGAAGTCGAGCTATACCCTACAGTTCATAAGTACATTTTTAGTTACAGATCTAGAAAGTCCCACAGGAGTCTACCTATACCCCAAGTTGACCTAGCCCAAGAAGTCGACCTATTCTAGTGACTTCCATATTTTCACAAATTACAGAAATTTGGCTCCTGAGTTCCACATCCAATTCAGTTTTTGTCCTTGATTCCATCTGACATAAATTTTTCAGATATAAACCTTAGCCTCATGGTGATCACACACTCTCTTTGTCATTTCATTACATATCAATTACAAAACCATCTTTCACAAATAGGAAGAACAACCTAGATGCTACATTGTGAAGATCACGAATTAGCACCTTACCTCATGCTAATCGGGTTTCCTTTGGCTACTCTTGGACTCTTCCTCCATAAGAATAACAACAACAACATACATTTTGGTGAATGATCTATCTCATTTAGATTCACCATTTTATATGTTACAGTGGGAAAGAACTCCAATATGGAATTCTTTCCAGAATTGTTGTATTAGTTCACAGCTCACCATACATAACAAGTTTTGCTTTCTTTGGGGTCGTATTGAGAAGAGACACGGTTGGGAAAGATTATACAGAACACACAAAATTGTAGAGGATTGGAGTTAAGATGTTGGGCCAAGAAGAAATGTCACAGTTATCAGCTATCAGAGCAAACGTCTGGCTGCAACTGAGGAGTGCAAAGTCATTCATCACCTTCGCCAAACTTGCATGAAGACTATAGAACATCAAGATCTTAAGGGTTCTTCTTCATATTCTTTCATTTTCTTGCCAAGTCTGAAAAAACCTATCTTCTCTAATTTGTAATAAATGAAGTTCTGAAATAAATCTTAAAGTGGTACATTAATTGTCTATTCTATGAAATATGATTGAAATTATTATTTTGAGTGTTATGGTCATTGGTTCATTCTGAGTTTGTTGTTCTATGTTGCACCCTATTTGCATTGCATAAGAAGCACAAACATATTTAAGTGGCTCACTTGACTAACAACAAACTGGTAACTTTAAACAAAATTAGTTGCAAGCAAACTGTTTGAAAAATTACAATTATTGGAAAAACCAAAATTACTAAGAAGGGTAGACCTTTACAGTGGTATCAGAGCTAAAAATCCTTCCAACCTATAGGGATTTAAGTCTAATGCATCATCAATATTATTTGAGGAGAAATAGGTCAAACACTAACATCAACAATGAACTTGAAGTTGAACAAGAGGGTGATACATTTTTTCGTTGTAACCATGGGTGACAAATAAGGGAAAAGAGCATAACCAAGTACCAGGGAAATGATAATGAATTGGATAGAAGGCAGCAAGAACTGTAGAACACTATATAGCAGATGGCGACACTTATGACACAACACTTGACAGTCAGCGACAACATGAATCAAGGCAATAATGATGTAGGAGGGTAGGTAAATGGAATAAATAATGATAGTTGTGATGGTTCAGTGAATAATGGGGTTGATTGACAGCGAACTAGAACAGGAACAACAAACACTAGGCCACTCATTCCTCAATTTCATCTGAGAAAAGATGTTCAAAACAAATAGGGACCTAGTCAATAGGAGATACATCATCATATTTTAGAATATTGGATGGATTCTGCCACAGAGATTCACACTGAGATATCATTCAAAAAATATATGGATGTCAAGTTGAAACACTTATCCATGAGGGGCAACACGAAGCAACACTATGAGCTTAAGAAGAATGTGGGGAAGCTCTGCATTTCATATTTCGATGGTACAAGAAAAACTATAGCCAGAGCTTGGGTGCATAAAATGGATACATACTTTTAGCTTAACCCAATGTTGGAGGATGATGCCATCAAATATGTCGCATTACATGTAGATGACAGTTCTCTTGAATGGTGGAACCATGGGATGGTGACTTTGGGCCATGATCAGATTGATACCTACAATGATTTTAAAGAGAAATTGATTGAAAGGTTTGATACCAAGGACCTTGAACTTTATTTTAAGGAATTGGCACAACTCAAACAATGGGTTTTAGTTGATACTTTCGTATCAGAGTTCCAAAGACTTTCGATTCTAGTTACAGATATTTCAGAGAGGATATTGTCAATTTTATTCATGGATGGGTTAGCATAACCACTAAACTGTTGGATTAAGGGTCACAATCTCACTACATTGCAAGAAGCCTACAATAAATCCATAGATAAGGAACCCTCATCATGAAAACATAAATTTCACTCAAAGGGTTTTTCATCTAAAAAAGCTAAAGATAAGAAACATTTCTAGAAGGACTCACAGCCTAAGAATGAATCAAAAAGGTTTGACAATTATAAGTTGAACGAATTAAGGAAGAAAAGGTTGCGTTTTCACTGCAAAGAACCACGGTACCCTACACATAGGTGTACTATTAAAGCTAATGCTAAGTTGATTGAGTAATTTTTGATTGAGGAATCAGTTTCATAAGATTCAGGACATCAATCTGACTCAGGGAGCAATGATGAGAAAAACACTTTAGGAGAGGAAGTAGGTGGTGAGAAAACTATTGCAAGACTTTCAAGCACTAAGCTGGAAAAAACCTTTAGGGTGACAAGTGTAATACAGGGACAGTGAGTTGTTACATTGGTTGACACAGGGGCTACACATAATTTTATCTTAGACATACTCGTTAAGAAGAAATGGCTTCAGACTAAGGAGTACGAGAGTATCATATTTATTTTGGCTAGCGGGCGTAAGTTACGAAGAACTTGCATGATTGCTAGTCTACACATGTGGATGGGTGATTATGACATGGTGGGAAATTTATATGTAGTTGACATGGAAGATTGTGATTTCATTCTTGGCATGACCTGGATGAAGTCTCTCCATGAGTTCACTTTTAACTTAGACAAAATGGAGATGTGGTTTGGGCATTAAGGAAGGAAAGTAGTACTTAGAGCTTTATCAAACGGTGGACTCGGGGTGGTATCACTTAGGAATGGAGCGATTATTCAGACATGATGAGGTGGAGTGGGTAGAAGAGTGCCTTATTATGCCTACAATTTCATATCTGTTGGTGAAGAGTTATCATCCAGACATACAAGAGATTATTTCCAGGCACACTAAGGTGTTTGATAGCATTCCCCATGGAGTTCCTCCTGAGAGAGGCATTGAGCATGTGATAGAATTAGAGGAGGGAGAGAAACCTGTAATCACTACTCCTTACAGACACCATGTGATAGAATTAGAGGAGGGGGTGAAACTTGTAATCACTACTCCTTACAGACACCCAAAGAAACACAAGGACATAATTGAAAAAGAAAAAAAGGATTTATTGGAGATGGGTCACATAAAACCTAGCAAGAGACCATTTGCATTAGTTGTGGCTTTAGTGAAGAAAAAGGATTGACTATGGGGATTTGTATTGACTACAAGTTCTTGAATAAAAAGACAATCAAGAACAGGTACCCCATTCCGCAGATAGATGAGCTTATTGATGAGTTGCATGGACCCTACTACTTCACTAAGATGGATTTGAGATCACTTATCATTATATTAGGATGAGGATTAAGGATATTGAGAAAATAACATTCGGGTGTCACTACAAACATTTTGAGTTTTTGGTAATGTCATTTTGGCTTACAAATACCCCTGCTATATTTTAGAATTGTATGAATCAAGTATTCAAGAAGCAATTGAGGAAATTTGTGCTAGTCTTCTTTGATGACATCTTGGTATTCAACAGGACTTGGGAGGAGCACTTGTGGCACTTACATAAGGTTCTAAGTATTGTGGAGAGTGAGTCCCTATTTGCCAAGGAATCAAAGTGTAAATTTGGTATGAGTGAACTGTTGTATCTTGGGCACATAATCAGTGTTGATGGGGTGAGAGTAGATCCAAAAAATATTATAACCATCATTGAGTGGCCAACACTGACTAGTATCTCATAGTTGAAGGGGATCCTTGAATTGTGTGGCTTCTAAAGGAGGTTTGTTAAGTGATTTTCATGAACATAAGCCCCATTGACTGGTGTCACTAAAAAGGGGGAATTTGAGTGGATTGATGTATCACAATAGAGTTTTGAGCACTTCAAACAGGCGATGTCATCTTGTCCTATGTTAACTCTTCCAGACTTTACCAAGCCATTTGAGTTACAGTGTGACGCTTCAGGAGAAGGGATTGGTGTGGTGTTGATGCACAAGAAACACCCCATAGCCTTTGAGAGGAGGAGATTGAGAGGGTAGAGAAGAGTTGTTCTATTTATGATCGAGAGATGTTGGCCATGATGTATGGGTTGGCCAAGCTCAAGTCTTATCTAGTAGGGGCCAAATTTGTGATTAAAATGGATCATAATAACATTAAGTATTTTATGATCCAGAGAGATCTAAATGATATATAGCAGAAATGGATTACTAAACTACAGTCCTATGACTTTGATATTGAATATGTCTAAGGGAAGAAGAACATGGTGGCAGATGCACTCTCAAAGAGTG
Organism: Thuja plicata; assembly: GCA_018584345.1. Classification (NCBI taxonomy): domain Eukaryota; kingdom Viridiplantae; phylum Streptophyta; class Pinopsida; order Cupressales; family Cupressaceae; genus Thuja; species Thuja plicata. The sequence goes on along the minus strand of MU225001.1, from coordinate 2,571,847 downwards.
GCGCCACACTTGTGTTCATTGGTGGAGATATCAGCTAATTGGAAGGATTTGATTGCAACAAAGTATGCAAAGGATTAGTGGGCAGAAGGATTGATTGAAGGCACAATTCAGGACGAAAGGTTTATGGTAAATGGGTATCTCATATTATATAAGGACAGAGTCTATTTAGTGACTACCTCACGCATTAAGGACTTAGTCCTGAGAACTTTTCATGATGCTCCATTGGTTGGTCACCCGGGTTTCTTCAAGAGTTACAGGAAGATCCAGCAAAGATTCAATTGGAAGGGACTTAAGAATGAAGTCCTAAAGTATGTTAGAGAGTGCCCAGTATGCCAGCAAAATAAGAACGAGCATACATTTCCAGCTAGATTACTTTAGCCCTTACCGATTCTAGATCAGAAATGGGAAAGTATTTCAATGGAATTCATTATATGATTACCCAGGGTATAGGGTAAGGACTGCATTTATGTAGTGGTTGATAAATTGACTAAGTTTGCACACTTCTTTGTTATTTCAACCACTTACAGAGTAGCCCAAGTAGTTGATTTTCTCTTTAGAGAGGTGTTCAGTTACATGAGTTTCTCACGAATATAGTGAGTGACAAAGATAGCAAGTTCCTAAGTTTATTATGGAAAAAACTTTTCAAATTGAGTGCCACAGAACTTACCCCAGTACTGGCTACCATCCGCATACAATGGCCAGACAGAGATAGTAAATAAGTAGATTGAGGGTTATCTGCGGAATTATGTATCAGGACAGAAGAAAGCATGGGTTTGATGGTTGCATTTGGATGAGTAATACTACAATACCAAATATCATATGACTATCAGGATGACTTTTTTCATGGCATTGTATGGGTATGAAGCCCCAAACTTCATGGACTTACTCTTTGGTGACAACATGGTGCATAAGGCCAAGGACTTGCTACATGAGAATCAGGACATATTGAGGGCACTTAAGGAGAACATCCAGCAAGCATAGAACCAATAGAAGTTATATGCAGATCAGCACAAAATTGAGCACAGTTTTGAGATTGGTTATATGGTCTACTTGAGACTTCCGCCTTATAGACAATCTTATCTGAAAAAGAGTGGTCTTGAGAAACTTAAGCCACGATTTTAAGGGTCATTTAGTGTTACTCAACGCATTAGAGAGGTGGCCTACGAGCTAGAGTTGCCAGCCACCAAGGTACATAATGTATTCCATATTTCTAGACTCAAGAAAGCTCTAGGCCAAATGTAGCACCATCAGTGGAGTTGCCACCCCTGAATGAGGAGGCGAAATTGATACTGGCTCCTAAGGTGATCATTGATACCAGGGAGAGGACACTTCAAAGGAAAACAATTAAGGAATATATGGTTAAGTGGAAGCACATGGCAATTGAGGATGCTACATGGGAGAGTGATCAGATCTTGCATCATCCAGAGCTGAAATTGCTTAAGGACAAGCAATCTGGGGAAGGGTAGATTGTAATTTCCCCTTTCTAGAGTTCACAAAACGTTGTTGTTGTTAACCTATTTTCCCTTGGTCTCGTAGGATAACCAGGACATGAAAGGGACTTACAGGCCATTTTGTCTGGGTACTATCAGTTGCAGTTCATTCTGATGTGATCTGAGGCAGTTTTGGGCATACATACTATTTATAGTAAGTCAATATGGTCATTTTTGGTCATCCAGTGGCAGAGGGGTTGATGATAAAAATTTGTATATCAACAAAATCAATTATTTATCATCAATATAATTTATCATGCATTGATATTTAATTATTTTTTTATTAATGCATAGTCTATAGTTTGTGGGAAATATAAATTAAATGGTCCCCTTAATTTTGTAACACATTGGAGATATAAAAGGTAAAAGGGGAAATATCAAAGAAAAAGCACACGTAGAAAAATAGGAGTCGTGAAAAAATAGGGGCCACAAGAAAATAGGAGGGAAAAAAGCAATGTTATGTTTTTTATCCCACATTGACAAAACAAGAGAGTGAGCCCATGAGAAAGTATATAAAAAGGAATGAAGTGCTCTCTTTTCAGCATGCTTGGATATTGAATGAAATTGGAGAAATTGTGGGGATTATTCTCTCACGGCTTGGAGGATGAAATCCCTCTATCTTATCGATCTTGACATCGTTGAAAAATACGATCTTGAGATTCACTCTTGAGTTTCAAGGTAAATCTTTATATACAGTTGTTTTTTATTGGAAAGAGTTTATGAGCTCCTAGGCTTTCGATTTCAAGGGAAGAAGAGTTGCAAGTGCAGTACTCAGCGATTAGAATTTTTTGAGCTGCTATATTTTCCTTCATAGAGTCATAGCACAATGAAGAAACACTCTTACTTATTGGCAGATTATTATCTCTTATTTGCATTGTGTGGGAAAGAAGTCCAAGCTGGAATTCGTTCCAGAGCTGTTGTATTAGTTCACAGCTCTTCATACATATCATATTCTTCTTTTTGTGCGGTCGTATTGAGCAGAGACACGGTTGGGAAAGATTATACAGACCACACAACATTGTAGAGGCTTGGAGTTAAGACGTTGGGTTAGGAAGAAATATCACAGCTATCAGCTATTAGAGCAAATGTCTGGTTGCAACTAGGGAGTGCAAAGGCATTCATCACCTTGGTCGAACTTGAAAGAAGACTATAGCACATCTAGAGCTTAGGGGTTGTTCTTCATGTTGTTGTATTTTCTTGCCAAGTCTGAAAAAAAAATCTTCTTTTATTTTTAATAAACGAAGTTCTTAAATAAATCTGAAAGTAGTTCATTAATTATCTATTGTGTGAAATCTTATTGTAGTTATTGTTCTGAGTGTTATGCTCTTTGGTTCATTGTGAGTTAGTTGCTCTATGTTTCACCCTATTTGCATTTCATAAGAAGCACAGACAAATTTAAGTGGCTCACTTGAATAACAACAATCTGGTAAGTTTAAAGAAAATTAGTTCCAAGCCAACTGTTTGAAAAAATTACAATTATTGGAAAAACAAGAATTACTAAGAAGTGGCAGACCTTTACATGGATGATTTTTATTGAACCGAAACACATGTGGTTGAACTTCCTCTCGAAAGATAAATTGGAGAATCTGAACTAAGAGGAGAAAAGAACGAATGAACCATTTCCCCAAGGAAACACTAACAACCATAAACACCCTTCAAAATGCTTAACAACACCTATTGTCAATTAAGATTTACTATTGGCGCCACCCTTTTTGTGTGAGAGCAGAGTCATATCAAAAGAATTCAATGTTTTCTTTACTTTTTTTTCCTTTCACCATTGCCCAACCCTCTTCCACCTTGGTCGCCTCTTCTTGCCATTCTATCGAATTGGTCATCCTCCCAACCCCAAAACATCTTCCATCTTGCTAGTTTTGTATTCCATCAATGGTATCATCATCTCCCTCTTGAGTTGCTATAGGTCTTTTTTTCCCTCCTATCTAGGGTGGCAATAGCTTTCTTGTTCAAAGGCTCCTTAGCACAACCCGAATTGAAAACCTTAACATTGTTCGTAGGTTGTTCATTCATAATCAAATCTTCACATGTTTGTTGGGGCATCACCCCACTTACTACCTGAGAGAAGCTCTTTTGTTGTTCACCCTTCTTCTCCACCGTATAATGAAGGTGGGAAACATCCTTCCACCAAGAAGTATGCCTATCCTATCTTTGTTTAGCACATTGGTCAGCCATATGCCCAATCTGAAAACACCTCCTACATCTAAAGGGTATCCCTTCATAATCCAGAGGTTGTACCCAAAAGCCTTTTAAGGTTTTGAGTGTGATTTTTGCTGGAAGCCCATCAACCATATTCACCTCCACTAAAATCCAAGCATAGGTAGAGTGTAAGAGGTTTGAAGACTCTTCATCTACCATTAAAAAACTACCCAAAGAATTTCCTATAGCTTCTAAACAAGAGTCAAACCAGAAATGAAGAGGCAAACTCAAGGGTCTAACCCAGAGTGGAACCCTATCAAACGTTTCCTTCACTGGACAAAACACTCCAGATGGTACCTATTTTCCCAACTCCAGAGACCTTCACATAAAACCGTATTCTTATCTTTAATGTTTTCAAAAACTACAATGAAGAAACACTTAGAACCTAGGTAAATTTGAACACATCCATTCAAAATCAGTTCCCAATTCTTTGATATCCATTTATGGAGCTTGCATAGACTTGGCCACAAACCTTGGAAACATCCAACCAAACCAAGCTCAGAAAAAATAGCAACATTATGCTCAACTTCTTGTTCTACCTCATCTATCAAATCCATAGTTTTGGCTCCAGCCAATCATGGCTTTACCACCCCTGCCAAACCACCTGTCCCTTGTTGGTGGTCTGCAATTCCAGACCCAAGTGGCTCTTTTGAGGCGGATCCATTTCTCCCACAAAATCCACTTGCATCAAAAGCATTCATAGCCGTTGTCTTTTCTTTTTTTCCCTCCACCCGCTTGCGGTCCTTTTGGGTCGACACAACAGTGGAACCCTCTTGTTGAAAAACAGGGCCAGAAACCCTAGCCGATGATGAAGACAACATTGAGTTCATGGCCCCACCGAAAGTGACTTCATTTGTCCTCAAAATGGTCGCCTGGGATGGAAGCGACCCATTTGCATGCTGTAAAACGCCACCGCTTCTCTCATCCCCACCGTCATTGCCCTTGTTCTCCCCACCGCTCCCAAGCTTCTCTCCATCGCAGTCGACCCGTCTTGCCTCCCTACCTTATGTTGCATCTACTCCTTCAAAGCGAGCACCAAAATGCTTTCCACCATCATCCCCTCGTTGGAGCCTCTGAGACCCCTGCACACACCTGTAGCTCCGTAGAAACCCTAGCCTTTGAAATCTCCCGTAATGGCTCCATACCTTTGACTTAAAAATAAGGATGTTACACCACCCAACAAAGTTGAACTCCCCAAAATAAATATAACAATTATATTAACTTAAAAAATTCCAACTCCCTTTAATTTATTTATCCCCTTTTAATGTGAAATATCTCACCAAACTGCATAACTCTTCATGAACCTTAATCCTTACTCAAAATGTTATAATCAACTTAAAATTAAACATACCAATATCCAATGAAATCAATCCAAAAAATTCAAATTTTATTTACTTTACCTATCCATAATGTGAATGGCTCACCAAACTACACGACTACATGATTTCAATTTTTCTAATGTGAATGGCTCACCAAACTACATGATTTCAATTTTTCCACAAGTCTTTACCCTTATTGAAGCTAATTATAATCGACATAAAAAATAAATATGCTCAAACCAAAAAAAATCAAATTCCCCTCCATTTATCTATCTCCTCACAATGTGAAATTAGCTCAACAAACTACATAATTCTACTTTTTCTTTAAACATTCCTCGTCTTAAAAATATAAAAAACTATCTAATATTACTTTTCTATCTTAAAATAATAAAAAATTATCTAATATTACTTTTCTATTTTTCAATGAATGATATAAAATTCTCATTACATTTTTTACTTCTAAAATTTAACATATGACACTTTACAAACAAATTTAACATATGATTTTTAAAAAAATAGTACAAAATTAATTGAAACTTTAGTATATAACATACACCTAAGTATAGTACAATATAAATTTAATCAATACAATTGAATGATAACCAAACCAATTTCAACTAACATTAAAAGTTATCATTATCATTATCTACTCCTATACAATTAGAAAACATAGGCACTACCTTTTTACCAATAAAACATGCTTGATCACCCCACTTAAATCATACGTGGCATGTCATATTAAGTATAAAGATTTGCAATATCCTGAAGTACGCTGTTTAAGCAAAGGAAAAACCTTGGAAGAATGAATTGCCTGATTGATCAAAGTTGGTTTTTGCTATTCAAACCCAAAAACAAACTTAGAACAATGTCAAAATATTGGCTAGCATATATTCCTCGAGAAACGTATCAACTACGACCAACGGGCATGGCCTGTTATGTACTAAAGACAATAGTCTATTGAATATTAATGCCGTAACATCATATAGATTTATTGCAAACGTGAGCTACATCAGTTTTGCCCTTGTAGCGAAGCCACACAGCTATACATGAGAAACATTAGACAGCCCTTGATTAGGTACAATTTTCTTGAACTGGGTCAATTTCCTCTGGAAGTCTACCAAAAATCATCAATGAAATCCTTCATAATGGTAACTATTACACATATTTGACATTTCCCTCTTTCTTGCCCTTTTCTTCTTACATTTTCTCATATACCATTCAACGTTAATTTGTCATGACAACCAGTGAACTGGAATCATTATACCATAAAAGTGATAATGGGACAGATATAAACCTTAAAACACACACCTCGTCAAGCAAAATGCTATTAAATTAACAAATAATACAGTTTTGTCCTTGAGAAACAATACCATATGCTGTTAATATACAGATATATGTGATGGTAACTATTACACATATTTGACATTTCCCTCGTTCTTGCCCCCTTTTCTTCTTACATTTGCTCTCATATACCATTCAACGTTAATTTGTCATGAACACTAATGAACTGGAATCATTATACCATAAAAGTGATAATGGGACAGATATAAACCTTAAAATACACACCTGGTCAAGCAAAATGCTATTAAATTAACAAATAATACAGTTTTGTCCTTGAAAAACAATACCATATGCTGTTAATACATGCATTTTATTTTCATTTAAAAAGAAGACTGACCTTACTTGCAAACAAATTCTGTTTTCTGTAACGACATAAGTTTCTTATAACAGCCAATCACCTGTGCCGGAAGGCTTGCCGCAAGTACCAAGCAGAATATTTCCAGCAACAGCTTGATTAAAAACATTGATGCTCGTCATATTTCCTGTAATCTTTAGCTCCCAAGACAAATGTTGAACCATGAAACAAGACTGTAAAAACAAATTTTTAATCAAATACTCTGCTAGCCCAACGTCAGGCCGCAATACTACTTATAAGGAATAAGGCCTCAAATTAAGAGTGGCCAGCAATACCAACCAAAACTAATATTCGCTCATCAAAAAGTCTCTTAAACATGAATCACAAATTATTTGCAAACACAAAAGTACAATCACATACCAAGGAAAAATATTCCAATGATATTCCCAAAAAGGGAATTTATTAGTGTATAGAAAACTGTTAATATCATACTTATAGTCCTTCCCCAAGTGCAGGGATTCCAATGACATTTCATAAACTTGCAACCGGAATGGAAACAGTTGGAACAATGGAAATTGTGCATATAAATACATGAATGATTTTAATGACATCCACGAGACTGATCAGTTTAAGGGACCAAAAGCTCACAACCTTAAATTATCTCCATATCCCAACCTTAAATTATCTCCATATCCCTTTCTATATCCGACCTCCTGTTATGAATCTTGACTAGAAAGCTAACAGTTTGGTTGATTTTATCCTCGTCAAATAAACTATGCATGTTGTTAGCTTTCAAGATGATTTTGTACTGAGCACAGATATCTTCATATGCTGTGTATTCTGTAAAAAGGTACCATTCAGTCTCAACTACACCTATCCTCCAGAACATGCAAGTTCTCTCCTCCCATAGCTCTTTGGGCATCTTCCACCTACCCATCTTGCAAATGAAAATAGACAATTTCGAATTGTCCTGCACAACAACTCTACAGATACCAGGATATCACTCATTGAACATTTAGCATGCAACATGCATATTATGATATAGTCATGACATAAGAAAGCGAGCAATTTTCCATGGGATACGAAAGTCTTGCCAGTTGATCTAGCACGTAATGCCAAATCTTGTTCTACAATTGAACCCGATGCAAATCCATGAGGGTAACACTGGAAACCATCCCCATTAGGAAACAACCCATTGTTGTCAAAAATTAATCAAAACCTGCATAGCGTAGCATAACATACTCTTTTATTCATGCTTTTATACCAGCTTTTATTCAAAGTAAATAGTTCATTACAACATTTATCTCCCTTTCAAAATTAAATAATCATCCTTGATGGTTACTTTGGATAGGAACTGGCACGTCTGGAGAACAAGTACTAATAATAGAGTTTGTCCAACTCTAGTATGTGGGTGGAAGTGTGGGTCTGGTGGAGCTAGTCATAGCGGTCAAGGAGTCTGAGATTGATAAAGCAAAGTGCATCACTGGTACGGTTCACTGCTATCTTTGTATTGCTGTAATGCTCCTATGCACCCTTTGACTTTTGCATTGTGTCTTCCAAATCTTTGGCCTTCATCTGCTTCGAACATTTAGTTTCCTTGATTTAAAACTGAGCCAACTCTTGTTTAAACTCTAATCATTTCTACAAGCTTTCTTTGGTTCAAAATTTATTCACCTCTGATTTTAACTTAGAATCATTTCTCAAAGCCTCCTAAAATCCCTTCTTGGATTTCTCTGCTTGTTCCCTAAAACCCTTTCGCTATGCCTCCTTTGCCTGTACTTGGTTCTTGAGTGCTTGATTACCATTTCTCCTAGTCCTAATCGTTAACCATGACTTGGAAACAGATTTCCTTCACCTTGTCCAAATGTCTTGTGCAATTCATAACCCTGCATAAGCTAATGCTTCTGCATCTTCATGCCAGTGATACTCAAGATTTGGGATATAATTATTATCCTACCAAAGTTTCCCACCATGCAAAATAGGCAACTTAGATCGCATTCACCATTTGCTTGTGCAACTCTGCCCGTGCACCGAGGGGCTTGACCTTTTCTTTCCTCTCAAAAAAGAGGTCTTGGCAGAGAACTAGCTACTGTCAATTCAGTCTCTACCTCTGATTCTGGTGCTCTAGATGACTCACCTCTACGTTGTTCTCTCTGCACTACGATGTCATAACTCAAAGAGAAAACTCTCGTCAACCTCTGGTACTGAGTCAACACCATTTTCAGATGATATCCAGGAGGAATCTCCTTTCCTAGTGTCCTTGAGTGGCTATATTAGTACTCAATCCTCTGCCCCCTGCTCTGCCGTATATGATCAATAATGGACTCATCCTGCTCATCCAAACAATGTCAGTTACAAATGCCTGGAAAAAAATTCCAGGTTTGACTTTATGGTACTCATACTATCGATAATCCTCATGCTCTCCCGAATCCATTTCAATGGCAATAGCTACAGAAGAACGCTTGAGTATTGCAAAGTAAATCATCCCTATTCTGGGAGACAGTAAGAAGCCCAACAAGAACTAATCTCAACTCTTAAGAGAATGAGAATCTCATGAAGCAACATATCATGGAAGAATCAAACTATACATTTAAAATGCCTTTGAAGATACCAAAGGCATACACATCTACAAAAATCAAAATTGTCAAAAAAAAAATACTCAAAGATGCAAACGACAGACTACACTTCTTGTCACAAAAATAATGCACATTAGATAGCAGACGAGCAAAAAAAAATTGAGAATTAGGATTTATATGATTCTCCTGGTAATCAAGCTCCAATTATCTGCTAATGCTTAAATTACAGGTGCTGAAAGGGATAAATAACAATAAAACAAATTTATTTTTTGAAAAATGATAGGTATACAAACCCGATGTACGACCTCTTGCTGCAAAATAGGTTTGCAGCCACTCTAAGGTTTCATCATAAGCGCACCATTGCAAAATGCATTGTATTAAAAATGTCCACAGTAAATAAAAGAATTCAAAGGAATGTCAACCAGAAACCAGCAATTCAAGGAAATACAAGTTTCCTGATTCTAGATATAATTTCTTGAATGCTTAACAAAGAATTCGAATAGTGAATACAGACAAGGTTTTGTACAAAAAATGCTCAGGGAATACAAACCAAGCAATGTACTTCATTCTGCAAAATGATTGCAGTCCTGTGTACATATTTCATCATAAGCGCATTCAGTAAAATCAAACTCTTATTTGAGGACTACTATACAGAAGATATAGAAAACAAAAATACCAGGAACTCTGATAAGATATCGTAGTACACTGGATGCTTACCGATAAAAAGACGTACAATTTGTTAAGTATTGTTGCTGCGAGTGCGACATTGAAATTACAAACTGGAAGAAAGATCTCTTTACCTAGTGTGAAACCTCAATAAGACGAGCAAAAATATCAATATGTAAAGTTTAAGCAAGGAAGGAGATGATATATACTAAACTAATAATTTGAAAGTCAATATAGAGGCCCATTAAATTGTATAGATTCTAGAATGAATTATAAAACGAGTTAACATTAGGGAAAATTTTCAAGAACATGAGCTTGTCACGTTGAAGTGTCCCCTTCCAAATTCCAGGAAACCGGGATCAAATGCAACTTTGAAAGATGTTAAGTGGATAAGGAGACTGGAAACAAAAAACACCAAATATTTGGGTTATAGTATATACCAAAAATTACCCATGGAACACATCATCGTTAATCCTAATCAAAGAATGTTATTAGCCCTGCAAAAGATGCTTACAGTCCCTAAATGATTCTAGATTAATGTTTAACAACACCTAAGGTGCTTCTTAGACAAGGCAAAGCCCAACTATAAGAATGAAAAGAACAAACTAGTGCAAAAGAATGCTAGAAATACAAAACAAACATTGGGACTCTCGGTATAACAGTTCACTAGTTACTGAACTCTCAGTCAATGAACAACACGTTCGACAATCAAATTTCAAATAAAAAGTCTTTAAAGGTTCAAAAGGCAAAGACACATTTCTTGTCAAACAACAATGCTCACAAAATGCTACCCCGGACAATCTTAATCTTTCTGGAAAAAGACTTGACAGTCACTAAAAGCAAAATCATATATACCAGCACTTGGCGTTGTTTCTATAAATGGAACAGTAGCCTTTGTGAGGAAGGATGCTCAGGGAATACAAACCAGTTAATCAGCTCTTACTACAAATAGTTTGCAGTCACTGTACAGTTTCATCATCAATGCATCCACAATATAATATCAAAATTAACAAATATCGTAGGCAGGAAAATTAATTCGAAGGAATGTCAACCATATAGACCAACCATTCCAACCAAAAAGGTTCGATTCCTCTTAATAGAATTTCCTAAATGAAAGAAGTGTAACTCAAATGATGAATGTCAAAAAAACCAAAAAAAATTAGTGAAACGCGGCGTTTGTTCTAAGGACGCTCGGTGAATACAAACCAGGTAATCTACTTCATTTTGCAAAATAATTGCAGTAAAGTATATGTTTGCACATCAACACATCCTTAAAATTAAACTAAGAGTAACCGTGCAAAAGCATTAACCATGGACCTTGCTCATACGAATAACTTTAAAAAGGCCTAACACTTCCGCAAACTCCCTAGCTATTAGTAGCCGATTGTTTCAAAGTAAGATGATGGTCATGAATATTGACAAAACAAACACGGAAGACAAAAACGCCCAAAACAAATAACAAAGCAGACGATAAAACAATAAAGCCAAATAAGTCGTAAATGAAGTTCTCAGAAATTCTGAAATGAAATTCATTAAGATTATGGATAACAGAGTAGAGAAAGAGTACATACAATAAACTGTGAGGGTGCCGATTTCTAAACGCATAATGCAAGAAAAGGGTCTTTATTCCTTGCAAGAGAGCTCAAACGAAAGAAAACCGTGTGAAGCGTACTCTAGGAAAAAATATGACAACGTTCCATGGCTAATTATCTTGAAAGCCAATGCAATAGCAAATTATTTCAACATATGAAAAGAGAAGTAGAGTCTTCTGATTTTTTCAACTTCCAAGACCAAAACTGTCAGTCCCCCTCAAAAAAAAAAAAACTGAATACCAGATGGTCAAAGAATGATATCAAAACTTAAATAGCCAAAAAGGGGTGTTGTCCAATCGATTGTAGTATACTGACAATAGGTATACTTGTAGCAGTTGTGGTGCAATGACAATGGGGAGCACTCGTACAACCTCCCGATCATCAAAAACACACATCTATGAATATAGATATGTGAGTGAGATACATTTACGGGTATTTTCATATCATTAAAGGTATACGAGCCGATACTTCACTGGGATTTACTAGTTAAGATGGTAATCAAGCAGTGGAGGGTTATTCCTTCTTAATAGTAAATAGATGTCTTCCGAGTTGGAATTTAATCAAATAATACTTTACAGGGGCACAGCATAAGCGCATGGCTGTCATGAACAAATGCTTATTTTTTACTCTCAAAACGGACTACAATGAATAATGGCTTTCTGGAATTGCTTCAACAAACAAAGAAAAATCTTAGCTTCGGCACATACCAATATTGCTATGAAATCTATTGCCTTGCGTATACCCATCAACATTGAGAGGTTTCGCATCCATCATTTTAAGCGGTTCATATACTCTCCCTACAATACAGCCAACCGGTAACGCCTAAACCTATTGTTCAAAATCTCCCGCAGCATAATACAGCCCATCCATAACGTATGGACCTGCGGTTCGGATCTCCTTCACCACCATACAGCTCTCCTGCGGTGCTTATGCGTGTGCTTAAATAAGAGTTGCCCATGATACGAACAACAAAGCCCTAGCAATAGTGCTTATACTAGAGATCACAGTGCCCGCAGCTCCATCCGTCTCCGACCTAAACTAGGTTTAGGTTTCACCACGGTAACCTAAGACTCCACGAGCAAATCATAATATAACCCCTATTCCATTAATACGTGCTTTTTGAAAAAATTAATTAAAAAAATTTAGCATGTTTATTATTTTGAAAAATCTATATAGGGATATATGTTTCAATTAATGTTTAAGGAATCCATTTTTCTAATTACTAACTTTATGACAGTTAACAAATTTAATTTTCTAATTACGAATCTTAAACAAACAAAAAAAATGATAATTAAAAGCTCACTTTAAATTTTTATGTATAGTATAGTCACTCACTTATACCTCTAACCATTAGAATTTGTAGACTTTAATTGGAGGAGTTGTGCAACTTTATTCATACCTTGTAGTTAGAATTTGTAGACTTTAATTGGAGGAGGTCCGCAACTTTATTGATGCTCATAGCACATGACAAATGGGGCATTTGTGCATAAGTATTGACAGTTTTTTAGGTGGTTGTAGTGCACAGGTAGGATGACCTCTTTAAGTAGGTATCGGGCAACACTTTTAAATTGCCTCTTTTTCACCCTTAACTGCATAAAGGATTCTACAACATGCGTCATTGCCACCCAACATATAGAACACTAGCTATAAGCAATTAAGTCACATATAGATAACAAAAAAAATTGTCAAAATCTAAATAATCGTTTATGATCTGTGGGTGCGCGAAGTTAGCTATAACGGCAACTAGTACACTTCCCCTAAAATAAAATATTGTAAAATAGATCTTCATATATTTCCTCCATGAGTGAAGACATACATGAGATCCCTTCCTAGCATTATCAACCTTTTATGAAGGCTTCAAGACAAGGAGAATTCATTGGATAAGTTATATATCATTGTGGTTCAATATTCTTTACTTCGGATTCAAGGTTTATTTAGTCACTACTATTGTAAGGAAGGTTTAATCCTTCTGTGGCTTGACTTAGGCAAGCCCCTATACAAAACAAACACTATTTTTCTCCCTCTTATGTATATATTTCCAGATCTAGGAGTGAAATGTTGCAAATCTAGAGAGTATGAACCGAGACAAGAATATTCAGAACATGAAAAAGTGAATAAGATATTGTCAATTACTGACATGGTCTGCAATTAGCGAATTAGTTTGACACATTTTATGAGTTTTTTTAGGGGAAGCATTAGAGTGACATTCTGATTCTAGATCCGTGAGTTGTATCATCTTCAAAAGTCATTGGAACTACAATGCCTACCAAATTAATCTTGTCATTTTGAGCCCAAATTCAATTGACAAGTTCCTCTCTTACTCTTATTTCCAGATTTATAGTGCATACTATTTATAAAACTAGTAGCTCTCTGTTTATGCTAATTAGTGTGTAATGTCTATCTTTTACCAAGTCCTTGTTGCACCAAATCAATTCAAAACAATCAATATGAAAAAGGGGAGAACATCATTTAACTTATTTTAGCCCAACTATTGCCTACCTCGATTGGTTTGAATTTGGGTCGATTGATTATCTCTCCTAATGAATTGAATGGTTGGAGTGGATTTACAAGATCAACACATGCAACATCCCAAAGGAGAAATACATAGACAGTGCTACATTCTTATATAACTAAAAGATTCAACCCCACATTAGTATTGTGCATAGTAGAGATAATTGGGCACGACGCGTGGATTTTAAAGACTCAAACATTAGAATCAATGCTAGGTCTAACTTACCAAACAACCCACATAGTAGTAATAATAGATCAATAAGAACCCTCTAAGCAGTTGTACAAACCTATAATTGTCATCATCTAGTAAAACTTGAATACAGTCTTATAAATCTACATAACACACATTTTAGTTAACATGTAAAACCTACAAAACCATCTCTGTAAATCTGAAATTATTAAACATCTATGCATTCACATTATACATGTCATTTGAGCAAAGGAAATTTAGCATTCTATCTACAAACCAACAACTGAAATAAAAAAATACAAAAACCCAGTAGGAAAGCCAAGTTATCAAGGAGCTTAAATCATATGAAACATATTAGCTTCACAACCCACAAAGAAAACAATCTCTTATCTTCCAATGCTTTCATGTAACCATGGGATAAAACCATGAACCTAACATGAGCACTCCATTCCATGGTCCAGATAGAAAGTGTTTCTCCATGTAACTAGGATATCAATACCCATCCAACATGAACATCTTTTCACTGCACGTGACCACAAGGTAAAGGAACAAAACCACCAAATAAGAGGATACACACACATCATTAAGAAAAGCTTCAGGTTATTAAACTAAAACCAACTCCACGAAGGTCCACAATCACAAGTTTCTAATGCCCAACATTTATCACGATGACAATATCAATGGTTTCCAATCTCCCAAATTTGCAAAAACAAGTTAATTCACATAACATCATTGTAACCCCATAAGCCTTTCAATAAATTTTAATTCCATCTAATAAATTCCCACAATCTTGTCAAGCTAAGAAATAAAAAATAGAAAAATACTTAGAACATGTTAACCATCAAAAGATGAGATACAATGCTTAAACAACTACAACATGAAAATCTAAAACTTAGATACAAATCTAAAAACTAAGTTTCCTTAATGTAGAAAACCATGCTTAGACCTCTTTTCTTATGTCAAAAATGGACCTACATATTATGCTTAATAAACCCATCTTACATGAACTCATAAAATTAATAAATAAAGGATATCAGCACCATAAGATAACAGCAATGAGACATAAATCAACAACATAAAAGCATCAAATAACACAAGAATTGCGTGGAGAAACACTTGCGAGAAAAAAAAAACTCCAGTAAGAAGAGAGGTCAAGTATGCATTATCAACAGTAGGGTAAGTGCACCAAGATGGTGTGCAAAAAGCGGGGTATAAGTGGTCACTATTTTTCTTAATCCTATTTCTAAACTACTAAATTTTTTTTAAAATGCATAAGATAAGGAGGGTCAAACCCATTGCGCACGAAGCATTGTTCCTGATTTTTTCAGAAAAACATAATATAGTGTATATTATGCGCATCACAAAAGATATAGTTAGATTTAGTATTTTGCAAAACCCTTTGGTAGAATGATAGGTAAGAGTGAGAGCTATAAGTTGTGTATTTTTTTGTAATTTTCCATTGAGTATTTTTTATGATTTTTTGAAGTGGCTGCATCCTAAAAATCAAGTGTTTGTCCGTGCGCTGCGCATAACTTGCATCAAAATATAAAAAAATGCAAACTTTTTTTTAAAAAATGTATAGAATTAGGTGTAGAACATTAATATGTAATTTGTTTTGAATTTAGTCAAGTAGATCAAAAGTTATTAAGAAAATTATAGACAAATGTCTTTGAGAACTGTGAAGACACTGGTAAAGAAAATTAAAGTTTACTATGCTAATGCTATCCAAAAATATAAAAAATTATAGGGTTAGAAAGTTGAGAAGACGTGTGAGATTATGGTGGTAATTTTACAAATACCCACTTGGGGATGTGTAAATTGTTCGCAAGTTGACTCCTAGGGAGTATATGGCTTATTTTGTGTTGTCATTATGGCAACAAAGTCATATGAAGTTTTGACAATAAACTATGAAGTGAAAATTGAATAAGTGCAGAAGACAAAATAGAACAGTGACTTGCAGTCGATCAGGGCATCAGCGCACGTGCATACGACCACATCAGGATATGTGCGTACAGACTTAATCTCTATAGTATGTTACTATGCTTACCCTATACACACATGGTACGGAATGACTGTATGGACAAGTTACAAAAAGAACAAGTACACTAGCAGTTCAAAAAATAGAGTACGAAGCCGACTTCATGATTTTGATTAGCATATAATCTTTTGTTATGAAAAGGCTAAGCGCCTATTGTAATAATTTTGTAATCATGTATTAAACATTGTTGTAAACACACTTAAGCCAATTTGTTTGGAAGCATTGTGTATTATGTTTTTGGGCCTTCTAAGGTCTTGTTTATAGTCACGTCTATTCAGGCATAAAGATATATATGTAATGCAAAGATACATTTGAAGTGTCGTCTAAATAGTCAGAGAAGATGTATAGCAAAGCAGTATGAAGATATCAGTATGAGATAGAGCCCTTAAAGAAGTTAAGAGCATAAGCACGTAACTGGAACTGATCAGACATCTGTGTCACATAAAGCAGCTCACTTTTGGATATAGTGCATATCTATTCTCAGGAGGTTGTAGCCTTCTTTCTCTTTGAGCAATGAGCTCTTGGACAATGAGTCCTCACCCCTAACATGGTTGTTTGTAAAAGACTCCTAACAGGGTCAGACCCTTAACCAGGTCATTGTACTCACATTGTAAAGACTGCTTCTAACAGGGCAAAGGAACTTTAACAGGTTCATTATACTAGTACAATATTTGTGGGTACTAATTCCCACTGGGGTTTTCCTCTAATCAAGGTTTCCCCGTAATCATATCAAGTGTTACGTGTTCTTGTGTTAAGCTTCATTGGATGTATATTTGATTTATGTTTAAGTTGTTGAATTTGAATAATTAGCTAAACACTGAGTCACCCCCCCCTCTCAGTGTTTCCAACAATTGGTATTAGAGCCTGGTCCTCAAAGAGAAAAGTCTAACCACTTGAGGAGATCATGGATTCAGCAGAAGTCAAACATCTGAAAAAGAATCTTGAAGCAGCCCTTGAAGATCTAGACAGATCTGAGAAAGAAAATGAAGAACTTAAACTAAAATTTGATGGCTCACAAATGCTTATCAAGAAACTAAGGAA